>JAVTVY010031533.1:0-120581 GCA_036873755.1 Hanleya hanleyi | reverse complement strand
CCCTGTACTATTGGGGGAATCTCTCCGATGACGTAATTTTTTCCACACGGGCCGTAGCGGAGTGTTCAAAGGCGGATCTTCTTGATAAGTGGGCCGTTTTCCGACTCGCAAGGTAATATTTCGCTAATCGGAATATATATTCTTAAAGTCCGAAGGTTGAACTAGTCATCTGTCTTGATTTGGGCTGATATTTCCGAAGATGGCCATAGTTAAAAATTCATTTTCTGAAGCGGTTGTTTCTCTCCCCGCTTCAAAACGATATATTCAAGATGGCGACTACCAACGCCAGCCGACATGTGCGGGACCTCATTACTGTCACGGCTCAAACTGGAAAACTACAGTGAATCATTCACGATCATTACGTTCGTTGATGTTCCTTGGATATTTAAATAATTTTCACTCCAGTAATTTGCTCTGGTTTCAAAAATAATGGAGAGAAATGACGATCGTCTCTATGTAAAAATACGAGGGAAGCAAATCGTCAGACAGAACAGCCATCAGCCAGGCTATCCCTCTATATGGAACATAAGCGCCTTCTACAAATGGCGATTACGTCAAACACTGCCACTCCCCCCAGATTTGTACACATTTTAAAAAGACATTGAACTTATGGAGGTTATTTAATTATAGGAAAGGGCAGCAATTAGTTCGAAGTAATACAGGTTCTGGCTGAGAATATTACAAATATATATTTGGAATATAGTGTAGGCCTAATTACTATTGAATAACAATTGAATAATATATTTCCAATAAAATAAAATTGTGTATTACTTGAATACAAAACAATTTTTTTTTTTTTGGCCAACTCAGATACTTATATCAACGTCATGGGATGGGATTTGATGTATTTAACCATCTCGCATGGATGGTGAAAACAAGTGATCCGAGATCTTGCCTATACATGTATGGACACACAGTGGATGGTAATTAGTATCAAAATATGTGGAGATCATTCCACATGTAAACTTAAACAGCAATGAAGTAAATTAATATGTTATGTTGAAAACAAATCTTAAATAAATGTACTACCTGGTATATCTATTCTCTGACATTGATTTTATTCTGACAGAATAAATTTTCAGTTATGGTCTTTATTAAGTTGTGCATGATTTCTTTATGCTGTATTACGGTGGATATGGACATAGGTTAACTTACATGGATGTCAACTGGAAATAAACCAATTTCGTAACTGGATAATACAATTTACAATTGAATGTGAATCAAATGTCTTTTCCCTCTACATCTATCGATATCAAATAACTGTGTTGATGTTGTATTAATCGGTTTCAGGGGGATCATGTAATTGTTCTTCAAACACATCAATAACAAAACACATTTATTTTATTTTGCTTTATATTTATTGTAGATTCATCAATAATTGAAAAGGTCCCATCATTCGCCTTTTTTCATCTGGTGCTCAAATATATTGACGCTGATCCAAGCTTGTCGTACAAGCACTGCCTACCTCAAGTTTTCTCTCGACTTGGTGTTCAGCATCCGGATATATCTATTTTTGTCAAATAAAATGTGGCTTAATCATGTACATGTAGTTTTATAATTTATTGCCAAATCTGGCATTACTTTAATAACTCACTCAGTCAATTTATCATGCAGATCTATGCTTAGTCAGGCTAACCATCAGTCCATGTATGAATGGGATTACTCAAGTATTAAGTATGCCATAGGTGCGTGTGCATGTGTGGATGGTTTTCGTACAGTGTACATTGTCATTTAACTTGGTCAGCATGTCAGTATTTTTTCCATCATTTTCACATTCTAATCGAAAAATTCATCTTTTTTGCCTACATAATACTTGAATTCTCCATTAATATGTTTTACTGTTTCTTACAACCACTATGGCTGTACTCTGCTCTTCAAGGGCTTCAATTTGATACCCAACATGACTAAGTTCAAAGAGACTGATTGGCGGCCATTTTGTATGGCGGCCATCTTGAAAATTGCTCCTGGTGTAGAGTTATCTCCCCCTTTCCTACGTTTTCGGAGTTACTTAACTACAAACTACACAAGCAAACTTCAATTCACACTGAATTGCTTTTATTAAGTTTCCTGGAGGTTTCTAATGAAGATCAGCCAATTTTGTCTTATTAATTATGCAAATTTATGCAAATTATTGAGTTTTTTATGCGAGTGTAGCAGTCGTGAATAATATAGATTATTCGTCTTTATTGCCTGGAGATGTGGTCAAAATTTCATCACTCTACTGTCAGCGGTTTGAAATTTAAAATAGATTATGATAAATTTTGACTGAAAAACATCCTCAAAAGGGTACCATTTGCCAGTAATTACGTAATGTTATATATATAGGCCAGAAGGGCATGGAAGGTCAAGTTTCCGAAACTTCAGTCAGTCCGAGAATGAGTTATAATGGTCCAATTTTCGTAATTTTTGTAGCAAAATATTCCTTGTCTGAATCAGATCTCAGAATTCCTAGTCTGTATGTGGTTAGGCCAAGAAAAAAAATATGTCTGTTTCCGGTTACCCGACCGAGTCTAGATAAATCGTGCGACTCTAAAAATTTTATCAGCAAATTCCAACGAAATCTACCAAGGCCGCGTTTTACGACAACAACAACAACAACCGTAAAGCGGCGCGCCCGCAGTTAGCATACCGTAAAGTGTGACTGGAGCTGACCGCATGGCATGGCGGCAGGTTGACGATCTTTTCAGGAAATAAAGCACCTACTTCTAGGTCGGGATTCGAGAAATCAGCAACCCGATTACGCTTCAGTCGACTTGATCATGTTTACCAGGACAATTTTAAACATATTCTCCATCAACTTCGAAAGAAATCTACTGATTTGATGGCTTGAAATGACGTTTGTTAAAGCAGTGTTTAGCGGACACGGCAGCTTGCAAGTGGTGTTCGTTTTCAGCGAAATCGGCGACGACACAGTCAAAGCTAGTCGCCGCCAAAGTCTAACCGACCGGTACCATTTCTCGGCTAAAAAATCCAAAATTTCCCCGACTTGTTTTATTATGAATGCATTGAAATAAACCCAAGCAAGATTCAAGCAAGTAATAATTCTTCTGTTTTCGAGAAATGGCTTGTTCAAATCATTGTACTGTTGTACAGTCAGGAATCGCGTCTCGTTTCTCAAATTGTTCGAATTAGCTAGTCGCAGGTACAAATCTCCATGATGTTCAAATTAATTTCCCATTTCATTTTATGTTGTATATGTCAATTTTTTCTTCAGGCTTTTCCAGAAAATAAGTACACTCTCCCTATGGAAGGCACTGAAATTCCACATGGAATTTTGTATTTTCACAAAAAATTTCATCATTTCTGGGCGGAAATCCTTGAAATATATTGTTTTGCATATCAAGTTAATAAATTAAAACGATACTCGTTTTGGTGGTAAACAGCAGTCAAACACATTATTGGCAATTCTCATTTCCATAATATCAGTACAATAACTGGTTTCAGCAGAACTTATTGAAATATCAAGATTTGCTGGATCCAGTAGAGATAAAAATACCAACAATATATTTTTAGGGTATCCCCCCCCCCCACCCCCCCTTTATCTTTTGGGGGATAAGATCTTTTGAATATCTGAAAATATGGGGGGATGTGTCCTGGGAGAATATGTTAAAGTGGGTGGGAATGTTATACAATCAAGAATATATTTGTAGACCATTGTATATGGGACAGGAGTACTGGACATCAAAATAAAATTTATTTTCAAAATAAAATTTTTTTTGGCCCTACCTACTCTATTTTTTTCTGGCCCGTAATCGGAAACAGACATATTTTTTTTTTTGGCCTTAATGAAAACTAAAATTTTTACTGAACTCCCTAACTATGGGGCATTGACCACATATCATGCAAATTTCATACTTTTCCATACAATATTAACCGAGAACCAGCCCGGACAAGTCCCAATTCACGAAGATTTTAAGAACAAAGGGTCATAACTCTTGAAAATATATGCGAAACGCGGAAAAACCTCAAGCTGCACAGCTACAGGGCACTGGCCACATATGCAAATTTCATAATTGTCCATACAATATTAACCAAGATCCAGCCCGGACAAGTCCCAATTCACGAAGATTTCAGGAACCAAGGGTCATAACTCTTGAACATACATGTATAAGCGAAACGCAGAGAAACTTTATGCTGCACAAGTATGAGGCACTGACCACATATCATGCAAATTTCATACTTGTCCATACAATATTAACCGACATTCAGCCTGGACAGGTCCCAATTCGCAAAGATTTCAAGAACGAAGGGCCGTAACTCTGATAAATATACGCGAAACACAGAGAAACTTCACCCTGCACAACTACAGGGCACTGACCACATATCATGCAAATTTCATAATTGTCCATACAATATTAACCAAGATCCAGATTGGACCAATCCCAATTCACAGAGATTTCAGGAACCAAGGGCCATAACTCCCGAAAATATAATTGAAACCCGGAAAAACTCTATGCTGCACAACTACGAGACACTGGCCACATTTCATGCAGTTTCAATCCTGTCCATTAAATATTAACTGAGATATTGCACGGAGAATAAATTTGGACGGACAGACGGACGGCACGACGGACGGATGGACAGATGGACAAAGCGATCGCTATATGCCCCCCTCTAGGTAGAAGGGGGGGGGGGGGCATAACTAGCTTTATTTTAGTCAATACATATTATTGAATCTCATCAACTTCTAGATTTATTTTGCAAATATACTATGAAGTTTTATAAAAGTGTTTGATGTTATTTTACAGTTTCAATGACTTTCTCTAATATCAAATGACTGGGATGGAAAGCTAAACTTTAATCGACAATTAATTATCAGTCTGCTTAAATGATGAAGCTTTAGGTATGTATCAGTCACTAATTACCGTACATATCATGCCTAATTATCTGAAATCAGGGTATGAGTACTGTTCGTAGGTTAACTGAAATATATACCATAATAGTATCGGGTATGTTCTGTACATGTACTATTGCTACCAGTATACATGTAACTAATGATTGTCTTTTCTTCTTCTTTCTTTTTGTTTGGACAAAAAGGGTTTTTCCAAGGGTTTTTCTAAAGATATAATTGTAGAGTTTTCTACATGGTTTTGGTTACATGTATATGCACATTTGTACATACTGTATACATTTCTATATTATGAGAAATGGGTTATCTGTATATAAATAGCTTAGTCACACCCTCAATCTCAGACTTGCGAGAAATTTGTTTGTGCGACGACTTGCACTTGTCACACAGATCTGTCATTCATCGTAAGTCTCTTCATGCATCGATGATGTATACCAAATTTTACATCGAGCACTTCAACGGTATCAGAGATAGAGATCATTAATGAATTTGCATAAATCAAAGATAGCTGCCCATCCTTCCCAACAGTCAGAGGAATTGATATGGTTATTCATTGCAAGTCTCTCGATGCTGTATACCAAGTTTCATATAGAAAACTGAAATCGTATCAGAGATATACATCATTAAAGATTTTGCATAAATTAAAGATGGCCACCAAGGTTTCCACCCAATCAGAGAAACCAGAACTGTCATTCATCGTAAGTCTCTTGATGCATCAATGATGTACATCAAATTTTACATCAAGCAATTCAACGGTATCAGAGATAGAGATCATTAATGATTTTACATAAATTAAAGATGGCCGTCAAGGTTTTCGGTCAATCAGGTCCCGATTCAAAGTATCTGGATGTATCGATGATGTATACCAACTTTCATATAAAACGAATGCTAACAGAGATATGCATCATTATCGATTTCGCATAGATTAAAGATGGCCTCTAGGGTTTCCAGCTAATCAGAAAAGCTGGTTTGGTAATTCATTGAAAGTTGCTTGATGTATCGATGATGTATACCAACTTTCGTATTGAACAGTTGAATGGTTTCCGAGATATGGATCATTAACCATTTTGCATAAAATTAAAGATGGCCGCCAAGGTTTCCACCCAATCAGGTCCCAATTCAATAGGCATCTGGTCCTTGACTAGGTAAACATGAATTACAGGCAAGCACCTAAAAGGTGCGTGGACCCCTCAGCCTGTTTTTTTAGTCAAGTAGGATCAGGGCTGCATCTAGAGCCAATTTAGTTTCAGAAAACATATGGGCGCCCAAATGAAACAAAAGATGAAAGTGTTGTAGTTGTTCAATTTGAAAGGATTTCTGAAGGAAATACTCCTAGAAAAAGCTTCTGGGAGCCTCAATATTGATCCGATTGCATAGCTGGGTATTGAATTTCATGTTAATAAACCTCTGTTTTGTGATTAATGACAGGCTCTTTGCGCGGAAATTCAGGCTAAGCTCCAGGTATGCAAACTGGTTCAAAATTGCCCAGTCAGGCTAAAAATGGGCTCTCCTAATCACTCGTTTTAAATAATTTCCAAGGTACAGTAACATGTTTGGTGACAAGAATTGAAGCATTATGTTGTACCAGTTAAATGTGTGGACACAAATATGGTTCATGCAAAAGTTTTAGGATAAATCATATGATGTAGAATATAATGATTTAATAGCAAAATTAAAGAAAAATGCTGTCCTTCATTCAATGAGAATCTTGAATGGACCAGGCTTTCTTGTATCAGAGAACCTTCAAAATTCACAATGTAACATGCAACCAAGGGTTCCCGATGGGCATAGATAACAGTGCAAAAGCGAAGTCATCAATAAATAATAATAAAAAAAAAAATTAAAATCATGAAATCATCATAGCCATCTGAAAATCTAATCATTTCATCAGTCAACATTCAGGAAGCTCTCACCAAAGTTTTTTCAGGCCCGACTTGATAGATCTGCAGATATTCAGTGGACAAGAACATGTTGATGGGCAAAGATAACAGTGCGAAAGCTGAGCCATCAATAAATAATAAAACATGAAGCTGCGCTATCGAAACCCCTCGGCTCTGAACCCCAGCTATTATAATGTAAGGGTGTCTCTACCGATTGATTGGCTTGTGGGAAGAAAGGTTTACCCCTGGTATTGTAAGTGTACTTTCTTTGAAAAAAAAAAAAAGTTTTCCTCCCCTTAAATTAATTTGTTTCTGGAATAAATACATACACTATAGATATACGTTTGTCATATCTTGGTAAACACAACTAAAATTGCTGAAATGGAAATCATTAGAAGAGAGCCAAATTTGGGGAAACATTTAAACGGTGGGAATATAAAATGACGTGTGGCAACTAAAAAGTGTTGTTAGGTTAGGTTGTTAGCAAAACAAAAAAGTAAAACTACAAATCATGTTGTGAATAAATTTGTAACTTAACATAGGAATTAGTGGATTTTATTAGACAAGGGGCATAATTCTGCAAAATACTTTCTGACACGACTCATTTTCGATAGGCATCTAGTTCAGGTCAAGAGAAACAACTGTATCACGTTAGGATGTTGTATATGGAACGGTTCTGAAATTATCACAATAACAAATCATAAATGGATTTTTATTTGTAAAAAGGGGCATAACTCTGCAAAATATTGTCCGAGATGACTCATTTTCGATAGGCTTCTGATTTACGTGAAGATAAATAGATGTAACAAGTTTAGTTGCCATGCATGAAACGGTTCTGTAGATATCGCGGTAACGGACGGACGGACGTACAGACAGACGGATGTACAAGACGACGACAATACCCATGGCCAAAATTGGCCGAGGGGTAAAAACTAAGCACATCATCTTCACCTTTATTAGGTGTCAATTTGTGACAAGTTCCTGGCCATGTTGGCTAAATTAAAATTTATCTTACTTTCGTGATTTCTCAGCTTAAAAGATGGTCAGATCCGATTTTTGAATGCCAACCACTGTATATAGCATGATGTTATTTTCACTTAGTTTTATTTTTGGCGTATCTTTTCACTCACGTTACATGTGAAAATTAAATGCACATGAAAGTATTCAAGTGCCACTGACTGAGCATGTGGATTTGCATGTATTATACATGCAAGTAGTTGGTTTTCAAACTATCTGATTGCTAATCATATAAATATTGAATATTGTTCTTTCATGTCAAGATTTTAATTGACTTAAAGGTGAAATGCAAAGGTTTTTAGATTCTCCTTTTTACATTTTTTCTTCGTTGAATAATGATAGAAATACCAGTCTATCTACTTCACTTGCCTTGGTGAAATTTGAATTATCTTGTCTGTTAGAACCTTTTTAAAAGTTGGTACTCCTAGCATAGCTGAATTCAGATTTGCAAAACATCATCGCTTATCTTTCCTGGATTGTGATGTCATGTCAGACCAGCCGCCTGGAGACTAAAAGTTACAAGTATTGACACTCGGCCATGTGGTTTGATGTGACGTCACAATACAGCGTCAAACAAGGGAAGATAAGCGATGCGGATTTCATTTCTCAAATTGGCCAGGCTTGAGCTACCACCTTGGAAGCACTTTTCAAAAGCTACCAGGAAACAAAATACTTAAAAAACAAGAAAACGAAGTACAGCTATAGGCTGATATTTGAATAATTAACTAGCCCACGATGAATATAACAAGCGTTCTGAGAACCCCAACATCTCGCCTTGCGGGGTCATCCGCCGAAGGTGCAGCAGTATTGAAAGCATACATGAAGAGCAAACAATAAGGTCTGGAATAGATGATGTGGTACAGACAATAATGTCTGGAATAGATTATCTGGTACAGACAATAACATCAGTCTTATGTGGGATTACTGGCATATAAGTTAATCCCATGTAGGATGGATAGGTCAGTGCCGTCGGATTACTGGTGCATAGGGCAGTCCAGTGTGAGATTACTGCAGGATAGGTCAGCCCCATGTGAGATTACTGCTGGATAGGCCAGTCCTGTGTAGGATTACTGCTGAATGGACCAGTCCCGTGTGTTATTACTGATGGATAGACCAGTCCCCTGTGGTATTACTGCTGGATAGTTCAGTCTCAAGTGGGATTACTGCTGGATAGGCCAGTCCTGTCTGGGATTACTACTGGATAGGTGAGTCTCGTATAGGATTAATGCTGGATAGGACAGTCCCGTGTGGGATTACTGCTGCATAGGCAGTCCAGTGTGGGATTACTGCTGCATACGGCAATCCTGTGTGGGATTACGGCTTGGGAGGCCAGTCTGGGATTACAGCGGGATAGGTTAGTCCCCATGTAGTATTATGGCTGGATAGGTCAGTGCCATGTGGGATTACTGCTGCATATTGCAGTCCAGTGTCCTATCACTTCTGGATAGGTCAGTCCCGTGTGAGATTACTGCTGCATAGGCCAGTCCCGTGTGGAATTACTGCTGGATAGGCCAGTCCCATGTGGGATTACTGCTGGATAGGTCAGTCCGGTCTAGGATTACTGCTGGATAGGTGAGTCCCGTGTGGCATTACTGCTGGATAGGCCAGTGCCATTTGGGATTACTGCTGGATAGGTCAGCTCTGTGTGAGATAACTGCTGGATAGGCCAGTCCCAAATGGGATTACTGCTGGATAGATCAGTCCTGTGTGGCATTACTGCTGGATAAGCCAGTGCCATTTGAGAATACTGCTGGATAGGTCAGTCCCGTGTGGGATTACTGCGGGAGAGCTGTGACCTAGAAAAACATGAAACATGTTCACCAAGTTTTATAATCATCCCACGAAGGGTTCAACAAACTTTCCATGTACAGATCTACATGTAAATTTTTGCCAAACAAAAACCTTATCAATGGAAATGTACAAAGTCTAAACTGCAATAATTTGGACAAAAATTCATATTTAACATCATATTTCTTGAATAGCACATGCACAGCCTCGAATCACATTGAACTTCGGTAGCAAGTGTCAAACTCATCCAATGAAAGCCGACAGCTTCAGAAAACTTTCCATGTACAGGTGTACATGTATATACATGTACATTATTATTGGCAGATTACTTAGACAAAACCCTCAAAATTTGAACAAAAATTAATACTTCATCTCCTAAATAGCACAGGGACATCCTCTAATCATAAGAAACATGTGTACCAAGTTTCATAATCATTCAATGACAGTTAACAACTGCAGCAAACTGTGGTGTACAGATGTACATGTGTACTTCAGCTAAACGCAAAACTCAATCATATGCCATAATTTGGAGAAAACTTAATATTTCATCTCCTAAATAGCACAGGTACATCTTCTAATCATAAGAAACATGTGTACCAAGTTTCATAATCATTCAATGACAGTTGACAACTGCAGCAAACTGTGGTGTACAGATGTACATGTGTACTTCAGCTAAACGCAAACTCAATCATTTGCCATAATTTGGAGAAAAATTAATATTTCATTTCACAAATAGCACAGGTACATTCTCTAATCATAAGAAACATGTGTACCAAGTTTCATAATCATCCAATGAGAGCTGATAACTGCAGCAAACTTACCCTGTACATATACATGTATACATGTAGAGGCCTACATGTACAATTTACCTGAACATGAAACTCTATTATTTGCCATAATTTGAAGAAAAATTTATATTTCTTCTCAAAAATAGCACAGGTACATCCTCTAATCATAAGAAACATGTGTACCAAGTTTCATAATCATCCAATGACAGCTGATAACTGCAACAAACTTTCTAAGTACAGATGTACATGTGCACTTCATCTAAATGACATCCTCTTTCCCCCCTCAATTTGAAAACATTTGCATTTCATCTTTGCATTTCACCTTTAACATAAGGTAAGCCCCTTTACTCTGTTACCACTAGGGGTCATTTTAGCAGCAGATCGCTCGCCATGTATTAATTCTAAACAGTTTTGTTCACTCTGAAATTTTGTTGCATCAATTAGATGAATATCACACTGGTGGTGTGTGAGAAAGCACAGCTACCCAGTTTAGACTCGTGTTAAATGTCAGTCAATGTCGTTGACAAGTGATACAAGCTGACTGAGCACCAATCACCAGCTGTGTCTTGTGCGCCAGGCAGAACCGCAATTTGGCACAAATTTTGTTAGCTAAATAATATATAGCCCTCACGAGTACGAGGGCTATAGGTCGGGCCCAATCACCTCCAGCGAGGGTTTTAGATAATTTTATTACGAATCACCCACCTCTGAAACTGCCGTACATCTAATCTCTATCCCATCCTGCGCACTATTTTAAAATCTTGCGCACTATTGTGAAATAGTAACGCATATATCTCCGTCTGAATTTTCCAGTCGATAACTTCCACTTTATACGCGCCATGTTCAATTGCAAACGGCCTAGCACACATATACATGTATACTGTGACGTCACAAACATGGCGCGTTTCGAGAGTTGAAGTTTTCGACTGGAAAATTCAGACGGCGATATATACTTCACTATTTCACAATAGTGTGCAAGATTTCAAAATAGTGCGCAGGAGGGGATAGAGATTAGATGTACGGCAGTTTCAGAGGTGGGTGATTCGTAATAAAATTATCTAAAACCCTCGCTGGAGGTGACTGGGGCCGACCTATAGCCCTCATACTCGTGAGGGCTATATATTATTTAGCTAAAATTTTGTGTGGTTGAATTCTGCTATGAATCAAACCCTTCAGTTTGAAGCAGGCCAGAATATTTCAATAATGGTCGGAACCAGAATCTTGGTTATTATTTTTTTATGTCATCCATGGGAACCCATCTCAAACTTTTCTGTCTTATTAGCATACAGTCCAACCTAGCAATCGGAAACAATGTGTAGGTTCCATAAATTAATATAACTTACCGTACTGAATGTCATTGTCATTACACCAAGGTTAACCTAACATTCAAGTTAAGAGTTTAAGTCAGGGCTTATTCTACATATTTTGGGAAAGGGCCTTTTGGCAATGGATTTGGTAAATACTATCCTAGCACTTCAGGCCGGGGTCCAGTGGCCGCCTAGGCCCCTTAAGCTCCGGGGTTCTAGATGGCTGGAAATGCATTCGAGCCCATTTCTGGCAGTTAAATTTGTAAATATTATTCAGAATTCAACCCCTGTTTTATATATTTTTAAGAGAAAGTTTAAAAGAAAACAGTTAAATTTTAAATGTTGCACAGAAATAACTAGAGCCGGCTAGAGTTAACTCCCCTGACGAATCTCCGTTGGTAACGTATTGAGCGTCAGTGCAACAACAACAACAATGATGTTTTCGTAAAGATTACACAATGATTGGCCATTTTTACACCATTGTTAATTAATATTATTTTCTGCCAAATGAATGCGATAATTAATAAGTACGAGAAACCTTCGCAAGCCCATTTTCCCCCTGGAATACGGTGGAATAGATGTGGCCAAAGATGTCAGACCACGCTAGACCGGAAGTTTAACGATCATGCTCGGGACTTCCCGGACGGAGAACGAAGACCTCCGAGAACTACCGAAAGAAGCGATCTTCGCTGCCCACATGTTGTGAAAACTTTAGAAATTCTCATCGGACCTTGCGCTTCCGTAGTTTGATAATAAAGAAGTTTGGAACTTTCATATGCCAATTACATACAAATATGACGAGGAATAACCGCCAACGTTCATGTGAATTTTCAAAATCATGGTAGAATATTTTGGGATTTTTTATTTTTGGGGAAATTTCTTCCAGAAAATTGGGGAAAAGATCATTTGGGAACGGGGCCGATTATCGGCCCCTGGAACAATGGTAGATTATGCCCTGTAAGTATATTAGTAGTGGGCCATTTATTTCTTATATAATAACATTAATAAACATTATCTTTAATACATCTTAGAAATTAGAGTGGAAATTAAATAGTAGTTAAATATAGCCATTGGTAGTAATCGATAAGTATAACACAAGTTTATTCCTAGACTAATGGCAGTTTGATTTGATATATTGTTCCACATGTTATTGGGAATAATCTCCCCTTGGTCTATGTAGAATGCATATGATCGTAATAAATATTGTATCGTATCACAGCTCACATGGAACCAGAACTATGGATAGTGATGCTTTGTTTAATCTGTTGTTTCTGTTCATCAATACCACAGGTACATGTATGTCTGAAGTTTGGTCAAAATCTGCAAGCCCATACTGGAGTTATCAGAGTAACCATTACATGGTCAGGGATTCATTGACGTCCGTTTTTACTACCGTTAAACGGTAGAAAAAAAATGTCAAAAACTGAATATAGACAGCAAAAAACTCAAAAGTGTACGTTTTGGACAAGAAATACTCAATGTTTTTGACGAAAACTCAATACTCGAAATGGTGCAAATTATTTCAGTGATGTGAAAATCATCGCCGATCCTTCGACAATTTGCGAGTTCTGCGAAACGTACACAAACTGAAGTGGCGGTTTCACATGTTTTGCTGACGTAATGCGCTAACTAATCCTCGGAGACCTTTGCTCGATTATTTTTTGGGAGCCTCGAATACTCTCTGTAATGGTTCCCGACTGGTGCCGAAGGTATGAGTGTATTCTCCTTCGATCGGCTGCTGGTGCGCAGCTACCTACGTTAAACCCAACAGACGAAAACAGTCTATATGAAGGAATTGAATGCTAGCTGGCGGTCTGCAGACGAAAAGTACACGAGGGTGATAACGAAACCTGGGACATTTTGGATATCATTTAGCAGATGAATTTGATTCGGATTCGTTCATAATTAGAATGACAAACAATTTTCCCTAAGACAGAACACCGGGCAAAGTAGAATCAAGCGGTAGGAAATTTATAAAAATAAAATTGGATCGCTTCTGCAGAGACATTGCGTGTATGATACCCGTCATGAACAACAACAACAACGCGGTCTAGCACTTTACGTTGAGAACATGCATTTCTTCAGAAGTCGGTTTATTTGAGGTCTAGATTTTAACTTTAACGGCATTGCATTTCTTGTTTATGTCCGTGACTCTTGAATTTTTGTTGGTAATTTTTATCTTTCACTGTAAAAACCATCATGGTATAAAATGAGAAAATGTGGTACAAAAATATCTGGAATTTCCTTATTTTTTTTAATGTTTTTGCGTATCTCATATAAATCCATAGCCTAGTCTTTATATAAAGGTTCATTAATAACAATTGTTGATTTACTGCTTGTCAGGGAATGCAGCAGGTGGCCAGATTTTTATTTATTTATTTATTTTTTTATGATTATTTTTTTTTTTTGCAATGCGGAAAATTTCAATATTTGTTTCATATGCAATACAAAGATACAAATGAAATAAAATTAAGAGTATATACTTACCACTTACCAAACATGATTAGGTTGAATACTGCTCATCAATGGAGATAATCACTCGCCTGAACTAATTTGTGCTATGATATGTGTGCTAACCACCCTCCTCAGAATAAATGAGGCGATTTCAATTTTTCCCATTGAGAAGTTTACATCTAGTTGTGCAGTAACTTAGCACTAGTGAAAATGGCAACTGGTCACGAAATGCTTGGTTCCGCAAATTTGGATTCTTTGGATTCTCGCAAACTAAGCCACTAAGAATCCAACTGGATTCTCGCAAAATTTTGCGAAATTCTACCCCTGCAGTTCCTTTGTTCTGAAGTTAGACGGCAACCATGCGATGGACGTAAAGTAGAAGTCTGAGTTCAAGACATCATTCTGCTTGACAGCTGCTACATCTTACGTGAAAATCCGCTGATGATGTAAGGATTTTATAGCGTCTCTTGCAAGCATTATATGATAATTCTCTTTGAATGTTTATGATAGTTTGTGATCTCTTACCGCTGTTGGTGTTGCTACAAACACGAGGTCCAAAAAAATGAAATCTATTAAAATAAGTGAGCAAGTTACAATACAGAACATGTGTTTTTTGTCATTCAGATGACCATTATCCAAATCACATTAGATAGCTCACCTTAGTACTACAGAAACTATTTGTTCATATCTTAATTGGTAGGGTGGTAAAAACATTCAAAAACTCAATATCAACTTGTGGGTGGGCCGTAAAAACTTGGAAAAACTCAATTTGAGCATAAAAAGAACTCAATATTTTATAGTGGGTAGTAAAAATTTGGACTTCTATGAATCCCTGATGGTATGAGATCCAGTGTCCTTCATGATCAGTGAAGCTTAGGATTTATGACACACATTAGTTTTGAAAAAGTTTGAAGTATCTCCAATGAAAAGTCCGTTCCACTGCAATAAAGAAGTTGTTATCCAAAGAATAGCTTTGTGTTATATATGCTGACTTCTAAATGCCTATCAAAGAAATCAGTATTTATCTATTGTTCCCATTCTATTTTCTTTACATGAAAGGTCAATTCATGTTTGTGCATTTCTTGTACAATTGATTTGAGTTGAAAGAAAAGTTTAAGTTGTGAAAAGTAGTTTTAAGTATACATGGGGTAATTGAAGCCAAACTGAAATCTGGTCTCAAGAAAATTTAACAGATGGATGAACAAAGAGATGCACTCGTCATCAAAAATGACAACCTTGGTTAATAGTAGGCATACAAAACTGACAGTTACAATTATTGAATACATGTATGTAATGTTAATGAGGTTCAGAGAACCACAGCACAAAACAGGTGAATAAAAGGAATATTTAACGTCAGGCATGGGTAAATTTAAAATCAAACACAGGAATGCACATTTATTTCTGCACTTGATGACCTCTACATAAATCACTTGCTGCTCATCCTGGAAGACCTGGCAGCTAGCCAAGATCAGGTCAGTGAGTTTCCATTCTGTCATAGCACGCAAGTGTAATATGAATGGTTTGGGGCACAACTTATTGATCACAAAAGTCTATCACTAAAGGTAAAATTCTGTTCATGTCAACTTTGCTGTAAATTACTTCAGAGTGGGCAGTGATGCTTGCGAGGGTTTCAGGGTGTTGCTTTCTAGATATATTTTTAGCTTGTCCGGATACTTTAAAACTTCCCCCCTGGTTACTATGATTGAAGAAAGACAGCTTTTCAACAAAACATACGTCATATTCATCAACAAAACACAGGTCTTCCCAGTTGACTAATAATGCTTCCAAATATAGGTTAACTTTCATTACTAGTCAATAGACAATTTCCCAGAAATGTGTGGGACATATAGAAGGGGAACTTCCACTTGATGAAAACTGAAAATATCATGCCTATCAATTGATTCAATCAGGATCACGGATACATGTATAGTCTAACTTCTCTTTTACGCGGTTATTGGGGGACAAAACTTAAACTACCTTATATTTTCAGCTTTATAAAAGGGCTGAAATAATATGCATTTTTCAATTTGGGGGACACCCACCTTATATCCATGCCTTATATCAGAATCACCGCTATATTGAGGCACCTTTATGTAGTGAAGCTAGGCCCTACGTTTTAGTGAATATATCCTGACTGTAGGGGGCTGTCCATAAACATTACCCTGGTTACATGTAGTAGGATGCTCTAATAATTCAATCCCCCTATTAACATCCAATCACCCCCAGATTTTTGGTCACACCATACATGTACATTATCATATTGGGATGAGAAAAGGCATATTCATGTAATATACGAAAAAAGAAATTGTGGGTTGAGCACATCTGACTCTCCCATGAAATTTTGAGACACGGTTAAGGAGTACATGTACATACTGTATCAAACAATCACACCAAATTTCGGGTCTCTAGGAAAAGGTCCTTAGGTAGTCTCGATTTTTGCTATAGATGCTCAAATTTTATACGGATATATATTTGAGAGATAATGATTTCAAAAATTATCATTTGGTATAGTTTGGTATAATTATCATTTGGTATAGTTTGGTATAATTATCATTTGGTATAGTTTGGTATAATTATCATTTGGTATAGTTTGGTATAATTATCATTTGGTATAGTTTGGTATAATTACCATTTGGTATAGTTTGGTATAATTATCATTTGGTATAGTTTGGTATAATTATCATTTGGTATAGTTTGGTATAATTATCATTTGGTATAATTATCATTTGGTATAGTTTGGTATAATTATCATTTGGTATAGTTTGGTATAATTATCATTTGGTATAGTTTGGTATAATTATCATTGGTATAGTTTGATATAATTATCATTTGGTATAGTTTGGTATAATTATCATTGGTATAGTTTGGTATAATTATCATTTGGTATAGTTTGGTATAATTATCATTTGGTATAGTTTGGTATAATTATCATTTGGTATAGTTTGGTATAATTATCATTTGGTATAGTTTGGTATAATTATCATTTGGTATAGTTTGGTATAATTATCATTTGGTATAGTTTGGTATAATTATCATTTGGTATAGTTTGGTATAATTATCATTTGGTATAGTTTGGTATAATTATCATTTGGTATAGTTTGGTATAATTATCATTTGGTATAGTTTGGTATAATTATCATTTGGTATAGTTTGGTATAATTATCATTGGTATAGTTTGGTATAATTATCATTTGGTATAGTTTGGTATAATTATCATTTGGTATAGTTTGGTATAATTATCATTTGGTATAGTTTGGTATAATTATCATTTGGTATAGTTTGGTATAATTATCATTTGGTATAGTTTGGTATAATTATCATTTGGTATAGTTTGGTATAATTATCATTGGTATAGTTTGGTATAATTATCATTTGGTATAGTTTGGCATAATTATCATTGGTATAGTTTGGTATAATTATCATTTGGTATAGTTTGGTATAATTATCATTTGGTATAGTTTGGTATAATTATCATTTGGTATAGTTTGGTATAATTATCATTGGTATAGTTTGGTATAATTATCATTTGGTATAGTTTGGTATAATTATCATTTGGTATAGTTTGGTATAATTATCATTTGGTATAGTTTGGCATAATTATCATTTGGTATAGTTTGGTATAATTATCATTGGTATAGTTTGGTATAATTATCATTTGGTATAGTTTGGTATAATTATCATTTGGTATAGTTTGGTATAATTATCATTTGGTATAGTTTGGTATAATTATCATTTGGTATAGTTTGGTATAATTATCATTTGGTATAGTTTGGTATAATTATCGTTTGGTATAATTATCATTTGGTATAGTTTGGTATAATTATCATTTGGTATAGTTTCAAAATAATGTTTTTAGTCAGATTTTTATGTACAGAAATGCTGAAACTTATTCCACGGGCTTGTTTCACACCTTTACAGTCACCGCTCGACGGGTTGTCCGAGTGTTGAACTGTCAGTCATTAGGAGTAGATGTCATAGCTCTTTTGTATATAGCCGCCTCAATACACACTGATCACAATGATTTCAACCATTCATTCACTGATCACATAAAGTGCTAACGATTTCTGAAAGTGCAAGCCAGATGATGTCTAAATCAGTACCCTGACAAGTTTTTATTCTCGTGTTTTACTTTAGTTTAATCACTACACGTAAAATATACTGGATATATATATATATATTGTAGGGCTAACTGGATTAGGTGTAGGTCGTATCATGGAGCCATGTCGTAAGACCGAATATGAAATAAACGATGATAGTCTGTCGAAATTTCTGCGAATATATGTTTTAGATAATTAGATAATGGGAAACAGGAAAGATAGGGCCTAGATAATATTTCATCCATCATCCACCAACCCAATTGATGATGCAAGCAGGCAATTTCCTGGTTAGCCTATAACCAGTTACCAATATAATACACAAACGACCAACAGGTTAAATCGTCTGTCGGGAGTAGGAGGGCAGGGGCGCAGTAATCAAGACAGGGAACTCAGAAAATAGATTCAAACCTTAAATTACACTATTTAGAATTGGAATTTCAAACTTTTTTTTTCAACAGAAGGAAGATCTAATCTTCAATATTGAATTTGGGTAATTAAAAAAAAAACAAAATGACCGTTTTCTTCAATCAGGAGGGCTCAATATCCTTAATTTACATCATAATATCAATTATGGAAGGGCCCAAGATTCACTCACCTCTGGCGAGAACGGCTCATACTGGTTCAGTTTTTCTGGATCGATGACAGCATGGTTATAGCACTGTTGTAGAATGTGTTTGAGCAAACCAGGTGAAGGGCAGGTATTCAGCTGAGATGGGCGGGCAGTTCCTTTCCACTGAAACACAAGAAAACCATGCATTATTCAAAACTAGAACAGTCAACCCTGTTTCTTGTGACTTGATTCAACTAGTTGAGAAAGTTTTCCAGAAATACATTAAATATGTGTTAATAAATTCCATATTAACTTGATCATGGATGAAAATTTCCACTCTTGAGAAGGAAAATACATGGGAGTGTGACTAACATCACAGGACCTTCGAAGTAGGGTGGTCACCTAAGTAGGTCAAATTTTCATCAAAAGTATGTCAGCTTAAGGATGGTGTATGGGACCCAAGTGTTGAGGCTATTTTAGCCATCTTATAGATGGTGTAGGGGGCCCAAGTGTTGAGGCTATTTCAACCATCTTATAAATGGTGTAGGGCGGGGGCCCAAATGTGGTGGATATTCAGCCATCTTAACGATGGTGTAGGGGCCCCAAATGTGGTGGATATTCATCCATCTTAATGATGGTTTAGGGGCCCCATATGAGGTGGATATTATCAGTTTTTCAGGTTTTCCCCCGGGTGTATGGAAAGTTACAACCCTCCATGAAACTCATACACAATGAGGCAAATTTATTATCCCTCAAGCCTTTTTATCTTATAGCAAAAATATTGAAAACGATTTATCATTTTGAACCAACAGTACAACGGACAGATTCAGCTATTTCGATTACGAAACTGTCCACATTTTGCTACTACGCTGCGAGAGACACGGCACAACACGTAAGTCCATTTCAATGCGTTTAGTTCGGAAAACGACAAATTTTGTTGAGTTATATGTCGGACACTTCAGTGAAAGTAATGCACCATGACGTTGTTCCATTAAATTTTGATGAGTGGTGAAAGTTATTCCATACATATTGAGATATGGTGAGTTGTGTTTTATGTACCCCGAGTAGCAAGACATCACTCGGGGTGTATGGGTTTATACGATCCAATCTTTTAACCAATCACAATCCAGATATTGAATACGAATTTGCTTCTGGGGTAATAATCAGCCATCCTATGGATGGTGTATGGGGCCCAAGTGTGAGAGAATATTTTAGCTATCTTATGGATGGTGTAGGGGGACTCAAATGTGGTGAGTATTCAGCCATCTTATGGTATAAGGGACCCAAATGTGGTGGCTATCCAGCCAATTATGGATGGTAATTTTCGTCAAAAGTAGGTCAGCTCAGAACTGGCTGGTAACAGTCCCCTAATGCACGTTCACGCCAAAAATCAAGGTTCTAATGTCAACGGTTCTCCTTATTTTGCTGGAGAAAGGATTCGGATGGACTGACTCACTCATTACCGGACAATTTGCAAATGAGAGCCTATTTCGTAGGAATAGTATTTATCTGATCTTTTGTAACATCTCCTTTAAATGAGTATTTGTTTCTTCATATACTAGTAGTGTTTAATCTGGTCTGTTATCGAATCATTTGACGTGTTGAACATTTATGAAATAAAGAAGAAAAAAAAACAAACAAAAAACACATGGACAGTTGTTCACTTAGAACTCTCTGGTTCGGTGGTTGGATGGTCTTTCAATTTTCTTCACAAGCCAATGAAATTGCTGGATTTATATTTGAAAATTGAACTCACCAATCAAGTGTTGAGAAACGTGATACAGTCTTGTTTCTATAGAACAGCCCATAACTGTCATACAGTGTTGTTTCTATAAAACAGTCCATAAACGTGATACAGTCTCGTTTCTATAAAACAGTCCATAAACGTGATAGTCTTGTTTCTATAAACCAGTCCATAACCATGATAGTCTTGTTTCTATAAAATAGTCCATAAACGTGATAGTCTTGGTTCTATAAAACAGTCCATAAACGTTAGTCTTGTTTCTATAAAACAGTCCATAAACATGATAGTGTTGTTTCTATAAAACAGTCCATAAACGTGATACGTGTTGTTTCTATAAAACAGTCCATAAATGCGATAGTGTTGTTTCTATAAAACAGTCCATAAACGTGATACGTGTTGTTTCTATAAAACAGTCCATAAATGCGATAGTGTTGTTTCTATAGTAGTCCATAAACATGATACAGTGTTGTTTCTATAAAACAGTCCATAAACATGATAGTGTTGTTTCTATAAAACAGTCCATAAATGTGATACAGTGTTGTTTTTTGTAAAACAGTCCATAAATGTGATACAGTCCTGTTTCTATACGAGAGATCCTGAAGGATCTTGGCGCCCACCATTGTCCGAGAATTGTAAGCTATTGACAAGAGGATCTTTTTGTTCATTGTTACTAAGACGATTGAGTTGTAATTTTGTTTACAGAATTTTGAATCTGAGCGAAAAAGATCGAAAATAGGACAGTGGAAAACACCAAGATGTAATCTTTCTAAATTTCAGGAGTTTCAAGATTTCTAGAAACTGTACTTATATCTGTTGTTATAGTACAAGAAAAATGAGCAAAGTTAGTCTGAAAGTGAATGTACATGTACGGAGGATCCTTCGTCTTCGTTTTGTAGTATTTTTATTTTATTTATTTTTTTGCACGTGTCATCGTTGGGTACTGGAAGCGAAGAAAATCTCTTTGACACTTTGGCATACTTAAGATTTTATAATTAGGAATGAATGCTAATTCTGTTCTGTTTACTGGACTAGTTTGAGATATCTCTTTTAAGATACCATGCTCGAAAATAGTAAGATGGTACAATACTTAATACTGAAGGGATACGGTCCGCGCAGTGAGGTTGAAACTTCGAATTTGAAAGTGTCTGAATCCTGATTATTTCCCTTGGATCGAAACATGCAGTAGTTTACAGTTGTCGAGTTGTGACATTGTGTCACAAGAGTGACGTCCCTTCATGTAGCTGACCCACCGGCAGACGAAAGGGTGGGGTAGTTCACTTGCAACTGCATGGACTAAAGAAAACTGATTTAAAATTTGAAGAAATACATTTTACTTCCGAATTATTTGAACTCCTTGATATGGAAGGTGAAGATATGGATATTCTCTATAGTCAATATATAGAATATGCCCCGTCGTTTGATCCGCCGACTCTTGTGATGCAACTCGGGAATACCATATTAATTGGATTTTCGAATCGGACCAAAAAAGGTATCTTGCACAACTAGGCCCCACGTGGGACCTGTGTACCAAATTTCAGAAAGATCCATGAAATATTCTGTGGATTCAAGATTTTCTTACTGCTTGAACCCCAAGAACCTGTACCAAATTTGAAAAAGATCCATGCAGTAGTTCCTGAGAAATCGTGGTAACAAGGTTTCATGGGGAAATCCAAGATGGCTGCCTGGTGGCCATATTGGATTTTCGAATCGGACCAGAAAAGGTTTCTTGCACAACTAGACCCCAAAGGGAACCTGTGTACCAAATTTGAAAAAGATCCATGCAGTAGTTCCTGAGAAATCGCGGTAACAAGATTTCATGGGGAAATGCAAGATGGCTGCCTGGTGGCCATATTGGATTTTCGAATCAGACCAGAAAAGGTTTCTTGCACAACTAGACCCCGAGGGGAACCTGTGTACCAAATTTGAAAAAGATCCATGCAGTAGTTCCTGAGAAATCGCGGTAACAAGGCTTCATGGGGAAATCCAAGATGGCTGCCTGGTGGCCATATTGGATTTTCGAATCAGACTAGAAAAGGTTTCTTGCACAACTAGACCCCAAGGGGAACCTGTGTACCAAATTTGAAAAAGACCCATGCAGTAGTTCCTGAGAAATCGCGGTAACAAGATTTCATGGGGAAATCCAAGATGGCTGCCTGGTGGCCATATTGGATTTTCCAATCGGACCGGAAAAGGTTTCTTGCACAACTAGACCCCAAGGGGAACCTGTGTACCAAATTTGAAAAAGATCCATGCAGTAGTTCCTGAGAAATCGCGGTAACAAGAATTGTTTACGGACGGACTGACGGTCGACGGACCACGGACGAAAAGTGATTTGAACAGCCCACCATCTGGTGATGGTGGGCTAAAAACAGTCCATAAACGTGATAGTCTTGTTTCTATAAAACAGTCCATAAACGCTATAGTCTTGTTTCTATAAAACAGTCCATAAACGTGATAGTCTTGTTTCTATAAAACAGTCCATAAACGTGATACAGTGTTGTTTCTATAAAACAGTCCATAAACATGATACGTGTTGTTTCTATAAAACAGTCCATAAATGTGATACAGTGTTGTTTCTATAATATAGTCCATAAACATGATACAGTGTTGTTTCTATAAAACAGTCCATAAACGTGATAGTGTTGTTTCTGTAAAACAGTCCATAAATGTTATAAAGTGTTGTTTCTATAAAACAGTTCATCCAACATGGGCCAAATGTGTACATATATGTTACGTAGTTACATTATTCAAATATATACTCATATACTGATAGATACTGTACATGTACGGCTAGACACCCACTTAGTTTAATCCATGGATGGAAATGTGATTACATGTATATCAAATTAGAAATAACATTCTGACAAACAATTTATCAGAAGTTTCAATTCTTTTAATAAAGCAGGAAGTGATTTGGTATGTTCCAAGTACAGTGGATATAATCAGTTGCGTAAAATCATAATCACTAATTGTTCAATAGAATGAACAGGGAACCTATTACAGTACAGAAGAGGGAATGGGGAGGAGGGGAGGATTGGACAGGTTAACCTATCTACGGGCAACAGGGAATTTCAGCTTGTGATGCACTCAACAGTGCCATATTGATAGGGACCTTAAACGGGTTGCTCGATTTCTGAAGGTGGTTTTCTGGGGTTGGTAACCTAAACTTATACTTACTACCTATCCAGAAGGTGTTACAGAATATTAACATAACATATTAACATTATTGCTACATTGAACAAAATTTGTTTGTATTTCAATAGTTTGAGCAAAGTCTCCTCAAATCCGAATCTTACTGAGGAACAACTCTTAAAGAGTCTGTTGATGTACACGACCAGGTACATGTATTCTGTGGGAAGACCCAAGATTCCGTTTCCCAGTATTGTATACACAGTTGGTAGGTTCTTATGTGATAGTGTATGTTAATTGTATATGATACGAGATGAAATTTATTCTAATCAATGTCATGGCTTCAACCCGAACACGGCGATGTTTGCGTGAAGGTCAGTGTTTTACGTGTATATAACAGCCATCGCAAAATTATCCCGGACGGATAATGGAGTTGGTGGACCAGTGATTGGAGCATTAAGAGCAGCGATTCGATTGGCTAACGCCTGGCATCGATCATTGGTTCAATATTTTTTGGCAAATTGTCGAGTCGTGAAGATTCTTATTCAAAACTGACAAAGTCTTTCCCTTCGTATCTATGCACGACAAAACTTCTATCTGCTTATTCTTTAGTGCAAAAGTCTCAGCAATAAACAAGCTTGTCAGTCGTATCCACGCAAGAAAAGATGTTGTACAACATCAACGATACATGAGTGCGCATGTACATATTACATCATACGTCACATCCGCTGCTGTCAGAAAGTCAGGTGACTACGTCACATGGATCCTGTCCATCAGAGATAGTTTCGCGATGGCTATTATCATATAAATGTAAAACATCGACCTTCGAGCAAACATTGCCCTGTTCGGGTTGGTAATGACTCATAAAGACCAAGGGAATATAGCAAAAAAAATTTGTAGTTTTGGTTAGGTTTTTGTTAGGGTTAGGATTTTGCAGGGTAGGTTTGTTTGGGTCATCGTCGCCGTGTGACCAATAAGGTAAGGTGTGACATTAAACTTCAAACAACCAACCAAATCCTTCACCAGCATGGTATTGAAATAACATACCTTAAGAGATAAAATGCTGGAATGTGTTTTTGTGAAGGAAAAACCTCGAAAAAATGACAATGTTGACCTTTTTGTCTTTACCAAGGTTAGCCGCTTATGTCAATAAAATAAAGCCAACATTTGCCACAGCACAGGATGTCTGTAAACAGAGTTCACCTGCATTTCTCCAATACTACAGGGGCCATTCATCTTCTACCATAGCTGTACATGAAAAATCTAAATCAGGCTTTATTTGAACACCTTGCAGAGGAGATACTGGAACAGCCATGTACCTGTTTAGAACCCCTAACCACCCTGTCCATGACCGACACACACAAAATTCTGAAACTTGAACCCTGCTCCCCACCCCCTTGAATTAGTGCTGCTTCAAGGCATTTGAATTTTCAAGCTTTGTTGAAATTTCTCATCTGAAATAATCCAGAGTGTGAAGATTTTCATCTGTGATTAAAAGCTGAATTGAACCAGATAACAACAGGTACAACAATGTAGCATGTTTGTGGGCAAGATTAGTTTCACGTACTCAAGGAATTTTCTCGCTCAACCTCAATCAAAGCATTAATTAACCACTGCTGTGATTTCAAGTGAATTAGGTAATCATGTCAGCTTCCGAACGTAATGCCTTGAAAAACATGTTATATGACCAAGCAGTTCAATAACCTACATGTATAATGAAAAACAATTGAACACTACAAGGAGACTGTCCATGAAGCACGTCAGCCATGTCGCCAGATGACGTATATGCAATGGAGACCCAGTGGTATCATCCTGTGTTGTGTTGTGTCTACCTTTAAGACACTCGTCAAGGCAGCTTCATGCTAATCAGCAGATGAGCTCACAATAGCCACTGACGTCCGCGGTGATAGGATGATTGTAATGTTGAGTACTCGCTCACTCACCACCCACATATATACTGTATGTATGACATGATTAACAGGACGATGTACATGCAATCATCCTTACACGTACGACTGATTTTTATTGTAACATAAATCGATAAGGTGTTAGGTGCGGCATGGACTACACAAGAGCAAAAACAATGCCTGGAAGGGATAGATGAAATACAGGAGAGGCGCGGCGTAGGTGGTTCATCACTGGGGCACTTGGCCAGTCTGTTGTCCCTACAACAACCCAGACAGCAAATTTCACCACAGCTAGTGTGGAGATCTAAGGCAGCTCTACAAAGATATAGGCCAAAACCAACTGGTGAAAAATCAATATCTACCCCAGAATATCATGGATGTGGAATAATCGGGTCGGAGCCGTCCAGGTCATTGCTAGACTTGATGATGCAGAGGTCTGAGACTGGACAGAGCTAGCCTCTATTCCTTTGTTCTCTCTGGTACATGTACAGTACAATGGCTGCTAACTCTTGATGGTGCAAACCAAGCAGTGCATGGATCTGCAAGCTGCACAGTACTGCTACAGACATGAAGCCTTCAATAAAATACTACATGCTACTATTGTATGTGGTGCCATAAACACGGCTGTCAATCTCAGGGAACAATCACTTCTCACTACTAACCACACAGCTCTTGTTATTGCAAGGGTTATCCATATATAGTATTGATACCATACATCCGCAGAATGGAGGATAAATAAAGACAATATATAGGTTAATCACACCTCCTTTGCTGCTAATGGAGACCTGGTTGGAGAATGATCAATATCCTCATCAACCTTATATGTCAGACCTTGATCAGCACACACACACATATTGAATACAAAAATGCTGACCCTATTGCCCAGTCATTATAATTACGAGTGCTCATTCACCCCCATGGCTCATTCACCCCCATGGGTTCATTGAAATATGTCGAAATATGGGGTCTCTATATATAACCCCATGCTTTATATAAATAAACATAAAGGTGTGAAACGGACTTTGGGTGAATCGAGAAAGAAACGGTGTACCGCCAAACAAAATACATCAGCATATCTACAAGTATCACTTTATATACTCCCGTCGTCAAATTAGTAAATTTGTGCAATTTTTTACCTTTGCCGGCCGATTCAAAATCCAACGTAACTGTCCGTCCATCTAGGAACAGTTAGATTATGGCGGGCTTCGTTCTCAATTCTGATTGGTCAGTCGCGACAGCTGATCGGTGTGTGACCTCTCTTGCCGATGGTGTGTTGCTACTGACCAATCACATTGCATTTGACGATCTAAATATTTCATTTTTATTTTTATGAGTTGATTCGTTTATTGAACAAATTGTTCTGCCTCGATAGTCTAAAAGTCGTAATTTTTTTAACAGGTTAGGGCAAGTTGCTCATTGAGCTATTGACTATTGTAGCCTGATCTAACTAAAATTCTTCCAAACAACTCGCGCTAAACAAGAGCAGAGAGCAATTGGTTGGAAACGGCTGTTAGTAACCAGCTAATCAACATCTTGATTTGTTATCCATAAATTCGTTTGTTTGAACAATAGTTTAGGTGTACCATCAGCTGACTTGATGACTCGCCCGACTGGGGTACAGATTCCTATGCTATAACATTGTCTGACACCGGTTTTTCGCATTAATTGATTTATTTATGGCAGTTTATCTGTATCGTAATGACAATCATGATTAAATTATACATGTATGTTGTATATAATGCAACTGGTCCTAAAAATATTATTAAACTCAATTTGCACCCCTAAAAGCACGCTAAAAACTCAATTTGCTGGGTGAAAAACTCAATTTGACCATTAACGGTCCTAAACAAAATGACTTCTATGAATCCCTGTAATACCCCCCCCCCCCCCACCCAAATCTCTTGTTTTGCGGGCCTGTGGCATATCACAGCTAAACAAAACACTGTACTGTGTTTTTGTGTAATAATTTAGCATTCTTTTTGAAGATATACTGAACGCATTTTCCATCTCTCTCAAATGCAGATAGATCCTTCCTGTGTCTATCAAAATTGACACAGATCGAATGTGCATCTCCACACCTCGTTTTTCTGCACAGTGCAGTAAGAGGGTGTTACACCGACAGTTTGGGAGGTTATAAACTCTGACAATAATAGAATGCTCTTCAATGTATGAGAAACTACAAGCATACAGAGAATATCTCGATTACTTTTTCCAGCCATTTTACAGTGAATTGTGGTCTAGCGCAATTGCGCATGAGCAGTGATGCCAAAACTGAGAAAGCTAGGCCGCACTGCATCGTCAGACCAATCAAAAAGATACTGGCTAGATACAGTCCTGCACAGAGAGAGAGAATTATGGTTTACATGTAGTCCTGTTTTTCGTACATGTACTTTTCATCAAAATTTCAATATGCTCTTCATGTGACTGAATTACCAGAGGTCAAAATTGTAAAAGACAGGTAGGAAAATAAAGTATCTGTCTCTGAATTGATACATGTAGGTAGCCAAACTTTCCTTTTTGA
The DNA here is from genome assembly GCA_036873755.1 of Hanleya hanleyi. NCBI lineage: Eukaryota > Metazoa > Mollusca > Polyplacophora > Lepidopleurida > Hanleyidae > Hanleya > Hanleya hanleyi. The sequence continues at coordinate 92,550 of JAVTVY010031533.1, read as the reverse complement.
TGTTCAGTCTTTACATTTGGTCATATCACTTAAAGACGGTGCTAGTTATTGCATGGAAACATATAATCATCTAAATTATAGTAAACTCTATAATACATGTACTTATGTACACAGTCAATCTTAATAAATTAATGTCCTATCAATGCTCCCCAATCGTATATGTCGCTATGTAGGATCTTACTGATTTCAATTGAATTTGGTGTTCAGAGCGCCCAGGTCATGAATATTTAATAGCCTTATGACATCACGACCGCATTTTAACTACTTTACTTGCAGTCGGGGATATCCGCTTTAACTCAAGGTTTATGCCCAAGGACCAGTCCATATTTCTACCCCGCATTATGGTGCCAATCTGGCGGACTCCAGGTTTATGCCCAAGGACCGGTCCATATTTCTACCCCACGTTATGGTGCCAATCTGGCGGGAGCGTGGCTACATCAGAAGATACCCCGCCAGCGTGTCGTCTGTTCGGCTGAGCCAACCAAAAAGCCCCTACCATTATGTTCCCTTCAAAGCACTATGAAGAGTTCTCGGGATTGGTCGACACTCGCGTTAGTGCAAGTCGGTTAGATCCCACAAGCGATATATCCAAATGGGGGAGCAAATAGGATTCAATTTTAATTAGATTGGCACACAGTGAACAACTCTGCCATTGTATCCTATATTGGTCATTTACAACGATAGCGTGTTCAGGGAGTCTTATGAGGAGATGAGTAGAAATTATATTTTCCTGTCACCCTAGACAGGTACATTTTTCAAAACATTTCGCCCCCTGAATTATTATAGCATTTACGGTACAGTACTACTCTTAAACTCATGCAATATGCATTAGCAGATAATTATAAACAAAACAAGGAAAAATTAAAATAATAAACAGGAGGATATGAATAGAAACCCTAGTACATGTATAGAGGCAATTAAGCCAATCAAAGCAAGGTTGTAAAGATCTATATTTAAATTATTCATTTATTTTAATTGATATTTATTTAATATTGCTTCCTACAACAGATGTACAAGGAAGAATTTATTCAAGGATATTGAGAAGTTATGAAGGAAGTCTCTTGTCGGAGGACAGTATCGCTGTTCAGTGTTACATGTACACTGGCTGAATTAGCATGTCCTAATTTTCATATGAAAAATAAGACAGGTGGCCTCTCAAATCACATTGTAGTGTCATAACAAACAGTCAACTATATTTAGATGTACAGGTCTATACCAAAGAAGATTTTTACCGCCAAACCCTGACATTTCTTAGTAACCAGCTGTTGATCAATATATAATTCAAGTTTAAGCGCATAACTAATAAGCATTACTGATTGAGTAGATGCATGCAATAAATGCAGCCTATTATGTATGGATTATGTAACAAAATATTAGCCAAAGGCTCCACAAATATTCAAACTATCTAGAAGAATGGCTGCTCTATATGTAATATTATGCATTGCAGGTTTTAGAGTAATCATAATACAATTGAACCAGACATGATCAGTCTGTATTGGACATCCTCATTTTTTAATTGTTAACTCAAACATGTGACTGTTGGACACAGAGGCTTAGCCAGGATTCTGAGTTAGGGAGTCCAAAAGGCCGGGTGGCAGGGGGCCGCCGGTGAGGCCCCCTCCTAGGCGTGGGGTCTGGGGCCCGCCCAGGGCCCCAGGAGCTCTGGGGTCATTAATGCTCTCAGATCGAATCTGAGGCATATACAACACTTATTTGTCATGTGAATTACCATAACTCAAGCCATAGTTTTAAGCCTACAATTATGAAATAAATTGTTAAACTTGTTCTGCATATTTATAATAATGCTATTTTATTCCTTGATTTTGTTTCTGGAAATAAACTTATGTTCCTTCAGTGATTTTAATAGAGTTAAGTTATTTTATTCTTAATTATAACTAATTCTTCTTACCAATTTTTGTGTACATTGAGTTATTTTAGTCTTGCTCTTTTATAACTGATTGCACTAAACTGTACAATCAAACTGAATGCATTAAATTATATTTCACCCCTACTAAACTGTACAAACACAAACTGCATGCATTATAATTTTATTTCACCCCTACTACGAAAATGAATTGGTCCGCTTAATTGACTCCAAAGTACAGCCCATGCATGTCCACGGACGAATCCATTGTGTTGAGAAAGGGTGGACGAGTTAAAATCACTGGGACCGATTCAGTGTGAGTTATGTGTCATACTAACTTATTGTCGCGAAGACATACCGGAAATTACTGTTTTCAGATGACCAACTTCCTGCCACCCCAAACTTTTGGCAATCGAAGAAGAACATGACATTTCCCGCTTCATCGAATCTAATCCACGGGTATTTGGTAAGGCACTCCTTCGGGAAACATCTATCTAGGCCTAACACGTGGAAGCGTCGTGCGGCTGTCTCCAGACTTGTCCCTACTGCGAGCCACGGAACTAGTGGCATTTTCCTTTTTAACCGGACTTCTGTCTCTCACTTCGTCTTCTTCCTCACTGCCACTTTCGCTATCACTTTGTTCAACATTTTACCTCGCACTCGAAGACGAAAAACTTCGTAATCTTCTGCGTGTTGAAAAGTCAGCACGCGAGAACTTGTGTGAAGTATGTCGTCTCCAAGCAGGGGTATCCGTATTAAGTATTATACGCTAATGAGAGATGCGAGGCAGAATAATCTGTGGCGGAGATTTTATAGGTCGCGGAGATTTTATCGGTCGGTCAACTCTGCCGAGGGGAATCTAAGACTAGGCATTGAATTAGATACGAATGCTGACGGGGGAAATATCAAAATGTCCGTTACGTGCAGCAGGGATTTTTATACATGCTGAAGGAGCGGAGAATAGTTTACGGCTGGTTCAACCGAATCCCGTCAAGAACTTTTTCATGAACTTGGCGGAGAAAATATCGGCAGTTTGGAAAGACATTTGACCGTCCAGCAATACGTCCACGCAAATATTAGGCCGTCCAAAATTCCCCAAAATTTTATTTGAGCCGTCCAAAGGACGGCTGGACGGTTAACTGGCTAACTCTATGGTTGGACACCCACAAATTACTCGTAGCTAAGCAGTGGGTGTACCAGATTCTCCCACTACGACTATACTCGTGGTATGCCATTTTATATGGTACCGTAAATTGGATATGCTGGCATGGCTGATAGAGACGAAGGGGGGGGGGGGGGCTGATGATCTATACTGGGAATAACAAGTATTCTCTGAACATTCACACGGATATATTCGGGTCCCAAAATGCGGACTAATCTGAGAGTAGAAGTCTGAACCAATAGAACAGCAGACCACGGAATGTCGGACTTGACTGCAACATTTACCCGTGGTTTTAGAAAGGAAATTGAGATCAGCTTACATAAACAACTGAAATACTTTCATTGTAAATGACTCAGTCAGATCAAGACCACTCCTCAATCATTGACAATAACATCCAAAATACAATATACCACATATATGTTCTTGGAGTAACTCCAGAATCTGTCTAGTTGTTTATATGATACATCAGGCTTCAACAAACGATGTATCTCCCCACACTGGAGATGGCTTGTAACACAAATGAGAACATCTGATAATTGGTGGGGGTGGCTATACAATCTGTGTTATTCAAGTTTTAAATTAAAGCTGCCAATTGCCAGAAAATCACAGGTATTTCTGCTGTGTGGTGTGAAGGCAGGGTTCTACCTGTTTCTTAGGGTTAATTCATTCTTGCTCAGAAACCTTCAAACTGAATGTAGGATACTGCCAACATATTATTTCATGCATTATACACAAAATAAACTAATTGGGCTTCCATGTACTGTAACAGTAGGTCTTTTCTCTCATATTTATGCAAAATTTCATATGCATTTACATCATTATTTCGTTCCATTGAAGCTACTTTTGGGGGGGGGGGGAATAAAACCTGTCACCTGAGACATGTAGGGGGCTGGATGGGAGGGGGGATAAGATGTCATCTTATCTGTGAGTGAGTCCAATATGACCCATTCCACTTTTGTTTCCATCTGAAGGTGGCATTTTGTCAAAATAGCATTGATTGTCTTTTTGTATAACAGAATGTTACATGATGCATATCATGCTGAGGATAATACAGTATGCTCAGCTGCTCTCATCCACCGATTTATGTGCCAATCCAGCAGATTTTGTCTGTCCTCGTCAGACTGGTAAGTACATGTTCCTCATGAAAGGATAGGACTATATAAACTGGGTCATGTTTGTATTGGGTGCCCCTCTCATACTGTACCTGGTCTATGTTTACCTGTCATCAGTAGAGTAGACCCACCTGTCCATCAATCTACATACAGCTGTCCGGCTCATCATGTACTCCAGTATTAAGGATCACTGGTCTGTTTGTATACTATCGCAACCAGCATCAGTAATTTGTACAGGTGTTCACAGGCAGGGTTACATGACCAATCGTTAATAGTCATAATGCCATACCATACATTGTACAGTGAATACATCTTTGTCATTTTCCCTCTCAAATGTACCCTGCCTCCCTGAGCTTACCCTTATTATACAAATAACCACATTCACAGTGACTCGTGTACAGAGACCATTCTCCCATTGTCAGAGTTGGTCACCTCCAAAACTGTTGGTGTAACACCCTCTGAGTGCATTGCACCAAAACATGTAGTGCACACACACACATTTACTCTTTTCCCTATTACAGATATACCCAGAAATATGACCAGTGTAAATCACTGTGAACACTGTCAGCTAAATCATTATGAACACAGCACTACAAGTAAATCACTGAACACTAAACAGGTGAAAACTAAATAGTGTAGAGGTAAATCACTGCAACACTGAACAGGTAAATCACTGCAACACTATAAATACTGAACAGGTACCGGTAAATAAATGCTAACACATTTATAAGTGAATCACAGAGCAGTACTATTATTATGGATCGCCATAGCTAATATTGACTGCAACAAACCAATTTGCAGAGAATGAATATAGTACACTGTGACACCATAGTAGACTGAGGTACATCAAGATGTAAATAACATCAAACTTCAGAACTATGTAAACTAGTTCAATAAATGGAAAAAATCATTTAGGCTTTTATTTTTCATCATTTTCTCCAGCTTTAGCATAAACAGTGATCCCTGGAAATACCGGAATTCCGTCAACACCAACAAAACTCTTTGGTCCACTTTTCCTCCCATAGTAAATACCTTAACCAAGACCCTGAAAACACCAGAGCCTCAGCTGTGGAGCTACTGGTACTGAGGCCAGAAATGAGGCTCGGTACTGAATGAGTTAACCAAGACCCTGAAAACACCAGAACCTGTCCACACCGGAACCAACTGTGTTATGTTGAATGCAAAACTATCTAAAACAATCTAACTGATTCATGAAACACCGAAGCAGCATGTGTCTAATCAACCAGCAGTCTTCTATTACCTCGCCATCAGCTCGTCAGGACGTCAGCAGATGGTGGACCTGAGAGTAATTCGCTCACAAGCCTAATCTCACTACCAGACAGTCGATCAAGGTATTTTAATGTCATTGTCTTTCTACTGTTAATTTCCTATTATCAGTCCTGCTCGAGCAGAACTCAAAAGGAATATTTTTTTTCTGAGATGGCAAATTGTCAGGTTAAAAGTCACCACCATTCCGCATTGTGGAAATACCGGAATTCCGTCAAAACCAACAAAACTCTTTGGTCCACTTTTCCTCCCATAGTAAATACCTTAACCAAGACCCTGAAAACACCAGAACCTGTCCACACCGGAACCAACTGTGTTATGTTGAATGCAAAACTATCTAAAACAAGTTAACTGACTCATGAAACACCGAAGCAGCAGGTGTCTAACCAACCAGCAGTCTTCTGATTACCTCGCCATCAGCCCGTCAGGAGGTCAGCAGATGGTGGACCTAAGAGTAATTTGCTCACAAGCCTAATCTCACTGCCAGACAGTCGGTCAAGGTATTCTAATGTCATTGTCTTTCTTCTGTTAATTTCCTATTATCAGTCCTGCTCGAGCAGAACTCGTCAAAAGGAATATTTTTTTTCTGAGATGACAAATTGTCAGGTTAAAAATCACCACTGTTCCGCATTGTGGGTCTGTCATTCTTGAAACGTCATAGATTTTTCTAAAATTTGAAAAGGGAAAACCATCACCCTCATCATGGTTCGTCATACTAGCTATGATGGATAGCTTGCAAACCATAACCACAATGAATACCAGCCATTTCAATCAGAAAAATTTTGGAGTGCATTCTTCAACTCTTGAACTCTCCAAAATGCCCATATTTGAACGAATTAAGCGCCAGGCAATGTGTCATATATTTTGTCTCCTTCAGGTTGCTTTGAAGTCGAATGTTTGTATCCATGGATGTTTTGACTTAAGAGATGCTCCCATGTAGAGGTTTGTCTCCAGCTTTTGCTTCACATAAACTTGGCCTTCATCTTTATACCGAGATCCCACGAAGGTGGCGTATTGCCCCAAAATGCGGTCCATTCATTGGCTGTTATTTTGAACTGAGAGTTCCAGTAATCTAATCTGCCTGCATGGCCTGATACCATGGATACAGAGATACGGAGTATACAGACCTGCATTATGGAGAATGAGGAAAACATAGAACTTGGAAGATATGAGATTGATAGGAGGAACTTACCAGCTGTAGTATACTGTCAATGGCTCTGTTATACTTGTCACATAGACTCTTCATACTCTCATAACTAGAACAGAGGAAACAAATACAGCTCAAATTTACAGTCCAAATTTTAATTGAAATAATCAGAGAATCACTAAGGGACAGTGTCTGATTCTAAAAGTGAAGCTGTCTGCCAATAAATTGTATGTATCCAGCCCCCTTTCCTTAGTCCATGTACATGGAAAATTATACAATGACATACATACATACATAACAGTGAAATATGAGAAATTTGACATTTTTTTTATGAACAAGACAAGTGAACAATAGATGACAGATTGATCCTGTTTCTGTATATCAAATCTATAAATAGCAACATTCATGATAAACTGAAATCTATTTTCTATCTTTCCATTTAGCTTGTTTCCTCATCATGTGCATGGAACAAATATGAACGATTACAAATACAATAGGGGGTATAACTACATGACGTAGATGGTGTAGTTATGGAAGAGACTTGTGGGCGGATCCCAGACATGATCATATAGTGCAAATTGTTGAGGAATATCAACAGGGACACCAATGACCAGTAATGGATATGTACTGTTTACAATAGTATACATGTACTCTAGTGGTGTGGACTGTGAAGTGGTTTGACTGAACACCTAATACAATTTTATAGTTTTTTGCCAGTCTGTCTTTCATGAAGAATTCTATTGTTCAGGTATTTGCATGAAAAACCACCCTGCATACTAATTCTGAGTCTCTATTCCTGAATTGTCCTTTGTTTTCTGATGCTTACACAAAAGATGAACCATTTTATCTGTGTATAATTAAGGTTCAAGGTACATGTACAATTGTCCAACTCCCAAGCAATTTTTTTTTGATACATGTAGGGTTGAACTTTGCAGAAGGGACTGGCTCAACTTTATCATGAGCGATCAGGTCCCGTGATCTCATGTTGATTACGAGTGATCAAGCCCTGTGATCAGGCCCTCTGATCTCATCTTTATCACGACTAATCAGGTCCTATGGTCTCGTCTTGATCCCGAGTGATCAGGCCCTGTGATCTCATCTTGGATCATGACTGATCAGGCCCTATATGATCTCAACTTTATCACGGGTGATCAGGCCATGTGATCTCATCTTGATCATAAGTGATCAGGCTCCCGTGATCTCATGATCATGAGTGATCAAGCCCTGTGATATCAACTTGATCAGGACTGATCAGGCCCTGTGATCTCAACTTGATCAGGGGTTATCAGGGTGAGTGAGTGGGTGAGTAGTAGGGTTTAACGTCGTTGAACTAGTTTCAGTCATATCACGACGATGCACACATGTGCCAAAACACGAGAGTGCTAACAGTTCCTATTACCCTGGACAGCCCAGCCAGTACAGCACCCGGTCACCCATTCAAGTACTGACCGAGCTTAACGTTGCTTAACTTCGGTGATCTGAGAACCCAGGGCCTGATCTAGACTTTTAGTTTGGGCACCCTTACCTGGCGCAGAGTGTGATAAGTTATAGTGAAATAGGCCGCGATGTGGGACTGTCGAAGCCCATGGAAGCTGTGGGAGTATTGAATGGTCTAAATACAGCCTGATAACTTAATATTTGGCAATAGTAATTGCATTAATATAGGTTTCAGCCTGTTCAGAGGGAATTTGCTAACAAAAATAAATTTTTTTTTTTTTTTTTTTTTTTCTCATTTGGGCGCCCAAATTCATGGCGCCCAAACCCGTTATAACGGGTTCAAAAACGGCCTGGATCAGGCCCTGGAACCGGTCTGTCCAATAGCAGTTTTCTAGCTAGCTGTCAGTCTCTGTGTCTTTGAGACTCCCTATTTTAAAATGAGACGCGCTAAATTCCTAAAATTCAACATAGCGGAGATAGGGATGAGATTCCATTTCAGGAAACCCCTGAAAAGTAAGAATTGAGACTTCCTGTTGCAAAATACTAGCTATTTGGGTTCAGTGATCAGGCTCTCTGTGATATACGCCAGTGTCGGTGCAGCATGCAAATAGAACTGGAAGCAATCGGCTATCATTGTTTGGCCATGAGGTTACATGATAGATCAATGTAAATGTACAGGCTATTGCAGTGTTTCATTTTCAGTCTCATCAATTGGAATGGTAAAGTTTTGCAAATCTGTCTCCTCGTAAACATGGTAGATAATTATTCAGAGACTTGACATGCTTTATGCAAGTCTGAACCAACTCCAGTATTCACTTACATACAGCATTGTATGGTGCCTGTGAATCAATCATGTACAGATACTGTTATTCTATGCTGTGTGCAGCTAGCGACAGAAAACGAGAAAATCAGAATGTCAGATTTTTGCAGACATACCTTTTTGTATCATAGTCATTGAGTATACGGTTCTCTATGGTCATTTTCAGCTCCGGAAAGTCATCACACACCCATCTGCAATGAAACATATTATTATTTCACAAACAATGCATGTAGCTTTGTAGGTAATTCTGGAAGACAAAGGGACAGGTCATGTCACCTGAAAACAAATTCATTCAACCCTTGCAAATGTTACCATTTGATGCTCCCAATGGTCTCACTCAAGTAACGCATCAACGTCATTCAAATGAACATCTGCAGTACATACATTGAACAAGCATCACATCATGGCTCGTGCCAAAGTTTGATAAACTGACGAAGCATACAAAACACACCACACTTACATGTACGTATGTCATCAGTATACTATCGCATGATAACATGATACATGTAGTTTCCAGACTTACTCTGTATTCCGATTAACCATTGAACTATTCATATCATGCTGATTTACAGATGAAATATGTCAGAGTTCAAAATAAGACAAACAATTTGTAATAAGTATGAAGACTAAACTCTTCTCAAATGGAAATATTATTGCCACCAAAATGCCAATGTTATTGTTTCTGTGAGTCATGATGTCACAGTTGTGAATATAGCAGTTCAGGGTCTGATCTGGACTTCAGCATGTATAGTTTGGGTACCCATATGCAATGCCATGCATGGCAAGGCATCATGGTATAATAAGCTGCAAAACCTATGGAAGCTCTAGGATTATTAAATGCTCTAAAATACTGCCTGACAACTTGATATTTAGCAACATTACTTGCATCACTATTGCTTTCAGCGTGTTCAGAGGAGGAATTTGTAGAAGTTTTTTTTTTTTGGTATTTCTGGTTTTTTTTTGGTTTTTTTTTTACACATTTGCCCCATTAGTTGACCAAATTTATCCATGAAACCCAAATCCGTAATAAAGGATTTAAAAACGGCCACCAGGCCATGCCAGTTAGGTGCCTCTTACAGCAAGCTGTCTGCCCAATCCTGAGTATGCATATGCTGGTTGATTGGGAAATAAACAGCATGTCAGTAGTACTGTATGTGTGTGATTGTACTAGAAGTTGTATATGCACCAGCATATAACAGAAAGAGGAATTCAGAGTTGTACAGAAATAGCCTACCCAATGTTTTGGCACCAAGTATAGAATTACAGCAGATTCTCCACTCCCACTAACACTGGTCTTACTAGTTCGGTTTACTGGCCTAGTTTTCATCCCACCTTGACCCATTTGTTACTAAATATAGCTGGCTTGTTTTCAAGTCCAGACTGAACTGACTTAAGCACAAATCGACAACAGACAGTATATCCATCCATGATATAGTACATGTACATGGCAGTATCATTCAAAATCAGTGATGCAGTAAAATTGTTACATACAGTAGTTACATGTACATGTATCAGGAGTTGTGTAAGTAACTAGTAAATCAATTTACATGAAAGACAGAATTCAGAAATCTCCAAAAATTTCAAATTTTGGCAACCGATTTAAATTCCTAGTTAACACTACCCCCCCCCCCATCACACGAAGGAATCTTGGCCACAGTTTTTATCGTTACCACTTCAGGACCATGTAGTGATGGAATTAGCTGCCTTATACATTATGAGGACAATGATACATGTATGTACTGCTTGAATTTATAAAGATTTACATGTAACCTCTAAAACTAGTTTCATTATTGCATGTGACAGCTGAACACTTGACATATCAGATAATCTCACGAGGCACTGTATATTGTTTATCATCTGTTTACTCCTGGTCAATCATCCTTCATATAGTATAAATTTCGAAAACAGTTTTCCCTTTTCAGTCATTTATTTTACAATGGCAAAAATAAAAGAACAATCTCAAAATGAACTACAGCCACTTATTTTAAAATCAGTACACTTTTTAATTTCCACCCCATGTGGAAAGCAGAACCATATTTTTGACTGTTCACCAACATCAATTATATTGACGATTTGCTTTTACTGTTTACGTACCATTACCGTTGACCATTACATCATAAATAGGTACATGTACAATAAATAATGAGTTAATAGTTTAAAGGCTATAACGAGAAGGTCATTATTTCGCAAGACAGACAAAGTGTTTATCGATCACTACAAAATTTAAAACTGGTGCAGATTAAATAACCGATAATGGTCAAAATTATATTAGGAAACTGCTAACGAGAGATGAGTGAGGAGTATAATTTACTGTGGCTTTCAACACTATTTCAGTCATATCACAACGTTTGGTCCCTATTTGAACATGCTATCTCTTTTCACACCCGGAAACCACATGGGTACTAAGGGTCCTACTCCTTTTAACACCAGGGACCAGCGAGATTCCTATACTTTCTGTGCCGTGATTTCATTGTCTGGTCAACAGATTGTAATACCAAGAGAAATTCGGAAATGTACTGATTTTGGACCATAAATTCTGTGTAAGATCAGGCTTTATCCATGAAGGCAGTGTTATTGTGTTATTGTGTTACTGTGTAAGATCAGGCTTTATCCGTGAAGGCAGTGTTATTGTGTTACTGTGTAAGATCAGGCTTTATCCATGAAGGCAGTGTTATTGTGTTACTGTGTAAGATCAGGCTTTATCCATGAAGGCAGTGTTATTGTGTTATTTGCTCCATGTAGAGCATTTTGAGTGAGAAAGTTTCAACAATGTTTTAGTCCTATCACAATGGTGTCTATGTGAAAGAGTGATCCCAATGCCACTTTATTAAAGGGTTAACCTCACTGAAGAACTGTGCCATATGCTGATATGAAGGCCTTGCTTTTCATCCCCCAATACGGGAAAACCACCTCTAAGCCGCTCAATTGATGATCCATTTGATTTGAGACTATTTTGTGGCCTTGATTGAAGCCCAAGAGCCAAACAATAAAGGCAGATTTATCATAGTTTTGATCAGGGTTACAAATTGGTGGATTGATGATATTTACATCTGCAGAGAGTGGAACTCCAGGGATTCTGCCCGAAACAAAAAATCCGGGTCCGCAACATACTGAGGGAGCGTAGCGACCGAAGGGAGAAGTGTCCGAGAGGGGGGTTTCCCCCCACCTGTTGTCCGCAGAAATTTTTTGATAATTGCCATTTAAATTGATGGCCTGAGAAGAAGATTAACAGCAGGAAAGTCCATTTAAAGTCAATTTACACTCTTTGCTACGTATGTATTACTGCGATATTTTGAACTTGGAAGCAGAAATATTCCGGGACAGTCGCTAACCGAGCTGATACGCGGACGTGGTGGAGAGCACATGAACAGATTTTGATAGTGAGAGCTGAAAAACATCATAGCAAACAAAATTATGCCCCCAGATGATCTAATATACCCGAATGGTGACCGTTTTAACTTGACTTTCCAGAGCCTCTACTTTCAGTTCCGTGGCCTGCACTGGAAAAGCACTATACACAAGGAACCTGGCTGGATGGGGAAGCGGGAAATTTTCCACATGCTTCAAAGAACTAATTCCGGCAATTGCCGTCTTTTCAAATGTGAATAAAATCTTTGCATTTCGACATGTGTTTTCATTGATATTCACGATGGGAAGACTTGGAGGGAAATAAAGTAACATTTTGGACGTTTAGCTACCATTTTACTTCTTAACAAGCGGACCAAAAGGGGGAATTTTTTTTTATTCAGTGGGGGAATGGGTCCGTTGACGGACCCAAATAGACCCTAGCGGAATACCTGAACTCTGTGGTAGGCCTGAACTCTGTGGTAGGCCTGAACTCTGTGGTAGGCCTGAACTCTGTGGTAGGCCTAACCTAACCACAGGTGGGAACAGATCGATCTGTTCATGACATGCAGGCCCACATTTTAGGTTGGCTCTATAGCATTGAGGAAAGATTCGCTTCCAGTTCAGGATATTGTGAGCGTGTCGTGGCCGAAGTAGTTAGAGTGTTTGACTCTGATCCGGAGTGCTACAGCTGGCATGGGTTCGCCCCTCGCCAGTGACCGCTTACATATATACTCGCCTATTCACAAGGCGCTGGACTGATTCGGTGTCCAGGGTAATATGGACTGATGGTGGAACTAGTTGCTACGCTAGACCTTCGCCAGCGGAGGCACGTGGGGAATAAAGTACCTGGGTGTCTTTCAGTGACCGCTATATAAATTCACTCACAGTAGTACATCGCATACACCGCTAGGAAGCTCACATGGTTAGGCTATCACAGCACTTTCAGGATAGTAGTTCGTCCAATTGTAGAATTGTATAAATGTTCACTTCACAGCACGATAGTTGAGCTATAAATGTTGAGTGGTTCCAATTGATTGTATATTAATATGTACTCCTATACGGAGGTGCCCCTATATAGAGGAGAGATTTACCTACATGAACTGAACTGAACTATGGCAGATTGCTGGAACATTATGTTTTCGAATTCAGGAACACTCATGTCTGTTTTTACGAATACGGCAACTTAAATCAATAAGCCACATCGTAATCCCACAAGAAGTACATATTCATACCTGGAGTGCGAGACTGAAGGGCATGTTCACGCACATGCGTTTTCTCACGAGAGGCGCCAACAGACGCTTATTTGTGCTAAAATCCTAAAAGTATTCTAACAACATTTATTTTGCGAATTTCTTGAACTGCGGAACCAGTACTCACACAAAAATACCCTGTGTTGCTGGTTCTCGTGAAAAAACGCATGTGCGTGAACCTGCCCTTCAGCCTCGCGCCTGGCATGAATGTGCGATAATATGCAGTGCATGTACTTCTGGGATTAAGATGGGCTTATTGGAAAGAGAATGGCACTTCCAGTTAGCTATAATAGTACTGGTATGTGTTGTTTTGTCCTATGTTGCCCATGATGTGAAAATTTAGAAGGGTGCCTAAATCGGAAACGTTGCCAAATGTGAAATTTTCCTGTGTTTGAATTCGGCAACTCTTCCCGAATTTGACAACTTTCCTGAATACCCCTGCAGAACGGATGTCGAACTTAGCTAACCCCAGGGACACTATTTACCTAATACAAAAATACAACTAACATAACATAATTTGTGGATCTGAACCATAATTTGCGTTTGTAGGTCTAAATCAAGTACAAGCCCAGTTCTGGAATGGCGGAGGAGTTTAGCCACGAGTGGAGCAGTAATTGGGTCAGGTGCAAGAATGCAGTGCCCCCTCTGTGTGATGTGGAGCTGAAAGGTGTGACTAAGAGGGGAAGAAAAACGCCTACCTTATGGTATCTACTATCTCATGGGCTCCATCCCTGCCTTCCTGTAAATAGATAACAACATTCATCAAATTAAAAGACATCAAATACGAATTTTACAAGAGAAAAATAAGAATTGAAGCGCAGGATAATTAGAATAAAACTGAATGAAAAACCAGAGACAGCATGCTTACCGTGGTCGGCAAAGGCCACTGGTATACAGCGGCCTCAGCCCCAGACGGGCTGTGTAATCTCAACTCCACTGACATGACAAACGTTTAGCTTCCCTTTACCGCCATCCGATGGTCAAATTATGAGCATGGAACTCCAAATTTGACCATTTCTTTCACCTAACAATGACCTACATACAGCGTCAGCCCTACCAGCAAAGGGAAGCACTTTTTCCGCCAAGCTTGCGCTGATTGGTCACCTCGCTTTGACCCTACCGGAAGTCAAATGTCAGAGTTCACGACCCAGTCAAGAAAATGATGGCGGAAATTTTCGAACGAAACACGTTTAAATGAACTCAGTTTTCAGGACAGTATTTACTCTTGAGTTCATGTAATATTTGTCCCATAAATACATCAATCAGCTATGTCGAATAGAAAAGCAATCTGGGTGGTTCTAAGTGTGGCAAGACTGCTCGTTATTCCACAAAAGTCGGTTGCGAAATGGTAGGTTGCGTCTGTGTTGATAGGCCACACCACTGACACGGATCTGCGTGCGAAAATTCTGATCTTTAGCCTACCCACTGTCCAATAACGGAAATACTATAAACTTCACGCTTCCTTTTTGCGCGATGACTGTGACTAAACCCACTATCCTGTGTTACTCTCGCACTCCAAATTAAAATGTCCATCCCCAATATCGCGAGGAAATTTAGTGCACAAGGACCCCCCCCCCCCCACAGGCAGCAGTCCTTGGTGGGTTGGGGGGAGAGGAATAGGTTAGGGGGGGGGGGGGAAGTTCGGAGTACAGTCATGTTCCCCCCCTGTCATGTTCCCCCCCTGTCATTTCCCCCCCTGGACATATTCCCCCCCTGTCATATTCCCCCCCTTATATTTACTTGTCCATATAGCTGTTTTGGGTTAAATATTTAGGTAATTTTTTCTTCCAGTAAAATAATGCCAATTTTTATTTATCATAAACAGTTACAGGAAAAGACAAATGTTGTTTTTTTAATGTAATTCCATCAATAAATTATTTTCTTCACAGATTTATCTTAAGTAGTCTTAGATAGGCACACATTTTACCAACCAATAAAAGTAACGTGTGAAGAGATGTTCATATACACACCCACTTTCTCGGGGTGTTCTGACCCTACACCTGCCTGAGTATAGGAGTGATTATAACATCACTATATGTACTAACATGTACCTCAGAGCAGTTGTTTCGGATAATTTCGGGAATATATCTTGACATGAATCTCACTTAAAGAGATATTAAATACGGGTCATGTTCATTTCAGGATGTCAGCCGCTGTCTGCATTCCGTCTCTCGATGGTTGTAGTCTGCGGGAACATCTAACACTGTCGCAAGTAGACTGGATGAGTCTCTATTTCATATGTACTATTTAATAATAATAAAATGATCTTTAAGTAATATATACGTTTGATAAATAAATAAATAAAATGAAAAAAATGATAAAATTATTTTTAAAATAGAGACTGGACGATATTGGTTGGTAAAATGTGTGCCTATCTAAGACTACTTAAAGATAAATCTGTGAAGAAAATAATTTATTGATGGAATTACATTAAAAAAACAACATTTGTCTTTTCCTGTAACAGTTTATGATAAATAAAAATTGGCATTATTTTACTGGAAGAAAAAATTACCTAAATATTTAACCCACAACAGCTATATGGACAAGTAAATATAAGGGGGGGAATATGACAGGGGGGGAATATGTCCAGGGGGAATGGGACGGGGGGAACATGACAGGGGGGGGGAAAATGACCTACATTCGGGAAGTTCTCTATAGATAAGTATACTTTAGACCCAGGTGCCTGTTCACTCTGCTGATGCCGAGATGACAGGCACAGAGCGATCCAGTGGCCTATCGCCAGCGTTGAAATAAACATGCAATTTTTCCAACCTACCTGCAAGCACATCCACTAAAACCAGCCTGTATGTTAAGTCTGGGTCCCATACAATGATATTATGCAGTAATTCCGTGTCTGTAGGGTCTGTACTATTTATTTCGAGTGAAATCCAGTCAGGAGCGAAGACAGAAACACGTCCGTGCCCGCCATCTTCTCTAAAATTATGACTCGAAACACGTCGGCGCGAGAAAACGCGCGGTAAACACTGGTTTGTTCAAATTGCAAACCTAAACACGTGATCGATTAAATCGACTCCTATCGCACGGGCTGTCCATGCAACGATCACTGTCGAGTGAAATGTCGAACACGAACAGAGGCATCGAGTCCATAGTGAAAAATGTATTACCGTATAATTTGAAAAAGGGACAAAAAATCATACTAGACAATTTATGCAGTAAACACAATGTACCGTACTAGGTGTTTTTCCAACAAGATTTGAGAAAAGTCATTGCTTCCAACTATCGTCACTAGTGCTGGAGAGAAAAAAAGAGAGAGAGAAAAAAAATTATACCGGTAATATGAAAAAGGACAATTCAACCACCGGGATGAATCCCATGAACCCTCTTTACCTGGTGTATTTGGGAAGTGTCCACGGCGGGGGGGGGGTTCTTCCTGATATGCTCTTTACCCCTTGAGCTAGGGGGGCTCAAAATTACCACACTGTGGCCTTGAGTCAAGCTGTAGCAAGAAATGTGATAAACAACTTAAATAACAAAAATAATGAAACTGGACACTTCGATCACGTCACATTGACCTAATTTTTAATGAGGTATTTTTGTTCGATTTTTTTGTCAGATAATTTATTTATGTGTTTTCGCCAAATCTTCAAGATAAATTAGTAAATAATACTGTCATGTGAAATAAAAAGGTTCTTCCCTACTTTTTCTTGCATTAAAGTAGGATTATTAAGCAGAAATGTCAAAAACATCATTTTTCCTGGTGCCGTACGTGGCCGACATTATAAATTTACCCATGATCCTGCCCCCCCCACCCCCCACCAGACCTGGTGGTGCGCTTCAATTTTCCCACTTTTTTTCATGACGCATCATTCGAATACAGTTAAAGAAAAGCACATAGTATTAGTGGTATCTCCGTTGCAGAGACTTATGATGGATTTCGTTAGGAAATATATTTGGTCTTGGAAATTTTCTGTGTCGCCATATTGAAAGTTGGAGAAATGACCCCAGAAGCTGGCCTTCGCTGTACAATTCTGTCTCTTTGACAGCTGTGGATATTCAGAATTGAGAGGCAGTTTTCTGTTCTTCCCTCTGTTCGACATTTCACTCGACAGTGATCGTTGCATGGACAGCCCGTGCGATAGGAGTCGATTTGATCGATCACGTGTTTAGGTTTGCAATTTGAACAAACCAGTGTTTACCGCGCGTTTTCTCGCGCCGACGTGTTTCGAGTCATAATTTTAGAGAAGATGGCGGGC
This sequence comes from Hanleya hanleyi, assembly GCA_036873755.1. Classification (NCBI taxonomy): domain Eukaryota; kingdom Metazoa; phylum Mollusca; class Polyplacophora; order Lepidopleurida; family Hanleyidae; genus Hanleya; species Hanleya hanleyi. The sequence continues at coordinate 74,909 of JAVTVY010031533.1, read as the reverse complement.
ACGGACGTGTTTCTGTCTTCGCTCCTGACTGGATTTCACTCGAAATAAATAGTACAGACCCTACAGACACGGAATTACTGCATAATATCATTGTATGGGACCCAGACTTAACATACAGGCTGGTTTTAGTGGATGTGCTTGCAGGTAGGTTGGAAAAATTGCATGTTTATTTCAACGCTGGCGATAGGCCACTGGATCGCTCTGTGCCTGTCATCTCGGCATCAGCAGAGTGAACAGGCACCTGGGTCTAGTATACTTAGACCCAATATGGCCTCCAGTACCACCCCATATTTCCATCTCGCAATATTTGTCCTCCGATATACAAGGACTGCTACCTGTGCCCCCCCCCCCCCCAGGTTTGGGATAAAGCTATTTCAAGCTTTTTTAGTTCCATCGAGCTTTTTTAGCTTGATCGAGCTTTAAAAATGTCACTTTTACTCGTACTGATCATGGGATGTCCAATTTCCGCGTCGAAGCGTGCGTCCACAGTTCCACCGTGCTGAGCTGAACATGGAAGAAGTTCAAAACCGAAAAAATCTCCCTTGTTCACAATTGCGTTGTTGTTATATTTCATATCAAATTATTCTTATGATGCACAGTCAACAACGTTTTCTCACCTCCTGTCTTGTCTTCAACACTTTACATCTCCTCATCAAACGTCCAACTTGAGTCCAACATGGCGTCTCGCTTTCACTATTATCCCGCAAGCCCACGTGATCGGATATGCCGAAATATGGATTTTTAATTTTCCATCGGGTATGGTGGACCTGAATGCACATCATGTACATTGGTTCTGATGAAAATGTTTCGTAAAATAATTGATCTTTTATTCAACGAGTTTCACCACCAAGTAATCATTCGATAGATGTGATTAGTCGCTCAATTTGGTACTGTCTGGAAATACTCCTCTTGTTGAAAATTACAGGAGTATTTAACAAAACAAGACGGAACCATGTAACGAGTGGCTTGGGAGTGTGATTGGGGATAGACGTTGCCAGGATAACTTAATATTGCACCTGACATAGCATTAGAGTTCAAGTGTTGCTAAATATTTGAGAAAGCGGATGTAGCCAAGCCTATCAAACTCGTTTTATCAAACCTATGAGAGGGCAACGGTTATCACGCCTATGAGAGGGCTACTGATATTGAGCCTATCAGAGGGCTACTGTTATTACCCCACTTCTGTGTATTAATAGACAACACACAAGGTTTTTCCATAATGAAGGCAAAATGTGGGTGCAAGTCCCATGTTGAGTTTACTGGAAATGTACAGTTAACACCGAAATTACACAAACTGGCAGCCCAGCCCAAATAAAAGTTTGGTTTGTATGTACATGATGTGCATTCAGGTCCACCATACCCGATGGAAAATAAAAAATCCATATTTCGGGATATCCGATCACGTGGGCTTGCGAGCTCATAGTGAAAGCGTGACGCCATGTTGGACTCAAGTTGGACGTTTGATGAGGAGATGTAAAGTGTTGATGACAAGACAGGAGGTGAGAAAACGTTGTTGACTGCATCATAAGAATAATGTGATATGAAATATAACAACAATGCAATTGTGAAAAAGGGAGATTGTTTCGGTTTTGAACTTCTTCCATGTCCAGCTCAGCACGGTGAAACTGTGGACGCACGCTTCGACACGGAAATTGGACATCCCATGATCAGTACGAGTAAAAGTGATATTTTTAAAGCTCGATCAAGCTAAAAAGCTTGATGGAACTAAAAAAGCTCGAAATAGCTTTATCCCAAACCTGCCCACGGTCTCCACTCCAGGTATAATTCCCACTGACTTAACCCCCCCCCCCCCTTTTTTTCACATATCCCACCTGACCCCCTATATTTCCAGATATTCTACTGATATATTTTACGTAATTTTGTTTTCTGAAACTTTCCTAAAAATGACCTGTACCGGGTAAACAATTGGTCGAAAGCCCCGGTAGCCATCTTGGATTGAAAGAAAACCTTATTTGTCAAACAGGTGTTAAAAATATTATCTAATTTTGCTCTCACTGGACAGGATCCGGTTCTGGATAATGAACACTCCAACTTTCAACGCTCTCACAGTTGCATCCTCTCCGTGAAGTCGGCGTTTGTTATTATTTTCATCTGTTCGTACACTGCATGGAATACATTTTCAGAGCAGTTATGTGTCAAACTAGTATTTACATTTTTGTCACCTTGTGAACAAATAAAATCCCTGGATCCTGTCCAGAAAGCGAGGTATTTAGGCTGGTCTATCGGAAGTAAACAATGTATCATCAGAACAATTGGCCCCCATCCTGTAACCTGGGAAATTCATTAAGGCCTAATTTCAACAGAAAACAATAAAATGTATATTTGTTGCGCTAAATCATTTGTGTATTTGGAAGGGAAATACTCACCTGTAATGCCAAGATTGGCATGGATCAAGTCGAACACATCAGCCTGGAGTTTTGAATCTAAACAAATTGTTTTCTGCGCATGTGTAAACATGTCCCGTAGATTCGTACCATTTTTTTGTCAAATTAATTCAAGTGAGTATATTTGTAACACACCTGTTTCACACATGAAATAGTCAAAACTGAGAACATAGGATTTCATACATAGAATACATATTCCGCAATGGCCATATTTGTAATACTTTTGCTTTTGAATATGGTACTAAATGATGTGATCAATTTTACTGCCTGTTGCTTTAACAGTGACTGAGCAGTTTTGTTGTGGTAGTGATCGATATCGTGCAGTCGTGTATGCTTTTCGACATGGCAATGACGAACAATCAGATTTCAAAGTTGAGAACTGCACCAGTTCGCCCAAACAGGCCCCATAAGGGCATGTTTGGTGCAAATTTAAAGTTGCCGATATGGAAGCAGTGTTCAATTTTGCTATTGATTTATGTTTGGCAGCCATGATATTGGTTTGACCTAATTTTCCAATAAACATAAAAAAATATTAGGAAACAAAATTACATATAATATAGCTTTTGAACATCTGAAAATAAGGAGGGGGGGGGGAACATATCAATGTGGGGAAGTGTCCTACAGGCCCAGTCCCTGATAATATTAATTTGAGTGAAATTCAAGCGAAATATCAACATATCATAATCAGTGTTGTTACATGCATAATACGAAGGTGGTTTACATGAGTGTTGCCGATGTACCATTCCAATCATAAGAAATTATGCTCTGTTTTCAGAAATTCATGATTACAGTATTTGACTTCGTTAAAGACAATAAACTTGTAATATCTGAATTGGATAGATGACACTATCTTCATCTAAGTGATGAAGCACACGCATAGCCTATTGGAGGATTCATCAATACCACCCAATATCATTTCTTCATTGTAAAGCCAGTTGCGCACATTGCAATACCGAGAGAGAAGGTTGGTCATCACAGGAACAATCCACAGTTCTAATACCTATGGGCCGTCATAGCTCAGTAGTTAGAGCATTGGCGCGATAAGTCGTGGATTCGAATCCCGTTGACGACCAATTTATTCTTTCTCTCTCAAAAATCATTTCATATGTATATATGCTCAGTAGTGGGCTATACTCCATACCAAATATCATTTCTTCATGATAATGCCAGTTGCGCACATTGCAACACCGAGAGAGAAGGTTGGTCATCACAGGGACAATCCACAGTTTTAATATCTATGGGCCTTCATAGCTCAGCAGGTAGAGCATCGGCGCGATAAGCCGGGGTCGTGGGTTCGAATCCTGCTGACAACAAATTTATTCTTTCTCTCTGAAAAATCATTTCATATGTATATATGCTCAGTGGTGGGCTATACGCCATACCAAATATCATTTCTTCATTATAATGCCAGTTGCGCACATTGCAACACCGAGAGAGAAGGTTGGTCATCACAGGGACAATCCACAGTTTTAATATCTATGGGCCTTCATAGCTCAGCAGGTAGAGCATCGGCGCGATAAGCCGGGGTCGTGGGTTCGAATCCTGCTGACAACAAATTTATTCTTTCTCTCTCAAAAATCATTTCATATGTATATATGCTCAGTGGTGGGCTATACGCCATACCAAATATCATTTCTTCATTATAATGCCAGTTGCACACATTGCAAAACCGAGAGAGAAGGTTGGTCATCACAGGGACAATCCACAGTTGTAATACCTATGGGCCTTCATAGCTCAGTTAAACCCTATTCACTCACTCACTCACTCATAGCTCAGTAGGTAGAGCATCGGCGCAATAAGCCGGGGTCGTGGGTTCGAATCCTGCTGAGAACCAATTTATTCTTTCTCTCTCAAAAATCATTTCATATGGATATATGCTCAGTGGCGGGCTATACGCCATACTAAATATCATTTACCCTATTTCTTCTAATTTTTTTTAACAGCATTTTAGATTTAGAAAGCAGAAAAAAACATCTTTATGTCAACTGAGGCTAAATACAGGCGTGGATATGTTATTTATCCCAAAAACTGACAAGACAGCTAGTGCAATTTGTATAATGTTAGCAGAATTTCTCTCTACAGATGCCTGAAGTTCACTTTTGCTGTCTGAAAAATTAGAAGAAATAGGGTATATTTTTACACAGTGTGACTGAACTGGAGTTGTTGCTACCCTGTTTCTAAAACTTGGGCACACAATACCATGAATGTAATAGATGTGCACTGGCCTACTTTTCCTCTGTGTGTGTGTTTTTCTCGGGCATATATCAATAACTTGTTCCATCTGTCTCGGATGCTTTTGTGCAAGGATTGTGAAATTTGGGTATGAGATGTCATATATATATGGTAGATGCACTGGTCTACTTTTTTCTATATTTGTGTTTCCTTGGCACTTTGTCCATCTTGTCTGTCTGTTAGTCCAGTCAAACTTGTCTATACCATATCTTGATCACAATTATATTACACCTGTGTGGTTATCTGCAATTTTAGTGATTTCCCAATGCTCCAAACAATGTATGCAACAATGATTTATGTCCACATCTCAGCTGGAATGATGTGGTACAGTATACAAGCACAACAATCACCCTACATGTCCACATTGTACATGGAATGGTTTGATACAGTACTTATGCCTGCACAACAATGACCAAATATGTCCACATAGCAGGTGAAATCGTTAGATACAGTATACATGCACAAAAATGACCATATATGTACACATGATAGCCGGTGGGATGATTTGTTACATGCACTTGTATGGTCTGTGGGATCAAAATGATTTTAAATTGCGTTTGTAAAGGTGTTACCCACATGTACGTATGTCACATGTATGTTCTATAAATTGTACGTGTATTGAGAACGTCAGTCTGTTATGATGACATTCACATCGTCAGCAGCAGCATAATGATGCCATAGACTACCGCTGGTGTGTTACTATGGCGACAGCTCATTATAGCTACAGGAGGGTTTGACAGTTTCATGTTGATTGATGGTGGCCTGATATAACCTTACGTGTAGGTGTTAGTGTAGGTGTACCTTCTAGTCTGCATATGATCGTATTATCATACATGTTTAGGCCAAAAAAAAAAATATGTCTGTTTCCGATTACGGGCCAGAAAAAAATAGAGTAGGTAGGGCCAAAAAAATTTTTATTTTGGAAATAAATTTTATTTTGATGTCCAGTACTCCTGTCCCATATACAATGGTCTACAAATATATTCTTGATTGTATAACATTCCCACCCACTTTAACATATTCTCCCAGGACACATCCCCCCATATTTTCAGATATTCAAAAGATCTTATCCCCCAAAAGATAAAGGGGGGGGGGGGGATACCCTCAAAATATATTGTTGGTATTTTTATCTCTACTGGATCCAGCAAATCTTGATATTTCAATAAGTTCTGCTGAAACCAGTTATTGTACTGATATTATGGAAATGAGAATTGCCAATAATGTGTTTGACTGCTGTTTACCACCAAAACGAGTATCGTTTTAATTTATTAACTTGATATGCAAAACAATATATTTCAAGGATTTCCGCCCAGAAATGATGAAATTTTTTGTGAAAAATACAAAATTCCATGTGGAATTTCAGTGCCTTCCATAGGGAGAGTGTACTTATTTTCTGGAAAAGCCGGAAGAAAAAATTGACATATACAACATAAAATGAAATGGGAAATTAATTTGAACATCATGGAGGTTTGTACCAGCGACTAGCTAATTCGAACAATTTGAGAAACGAGACGCGATTCCTGACTGTACAACAGTACAATGATTTGAACAAGCCATTTCTCGAAAACAGAAGAATTATTACTTGCTTGAATCTTGGGGTTTATTTCAATGCATTCATAATAAAACAAGTCGGGGAAATTTTGGATTTTTTAGCGGAGAAATGGTACCGGTCGGTTAGACTTTGACGGCGACTAGCTTTGACTGTGTCGTCGCCGATTTCGCTGAAAACGAACACCACTTGCAAGCTGCCGTGTCCGCTAAACACTGCTTTAACAAACGTCATTTCAAGCCATCAAATCAGTAGATTTCTTTCGAAGTTGATGGAGAATATGTTTAAAATTGTCCTGGTAAACATGATCAAGTCGACTGAAGCGTAATCGGGTTGCTGATTTCTCGAATCCCGACCTAGAAGTAGGTGCTTTATTTCCTGAAAAGATCGTCAACCTGCCGCCATGCCATGCGGTCAGCTCCAGTCACACTTTACGGTATGCTGACTGTGGGCGCGCCGCTTTACGTTGTTGTTGTTGTTGTTGTCGTAAAACGCGGCCTTGGTAGATTTCGTTGGAATTTGCTGATAAATTTTTTAGAGTCGCACGATTTATCTAGACTCGGTCGGGTAACCGGAAACAGACATATTTTTTTTCTTGGCCTTAGTGTAATCATCCAATTATGCAATCTCAGGAAGAGAAATTTCCCAGGGGGCATTCAAATATTACGTATGCAAAAACAACCTGATTTTTTACCCCCCTCCCCCATATTCGCACAGTGTTCGAACTTTCTTTGACCCCCCCTCCCCCCATGTACGCATTATGCTCGATCACCATGAAGAGGAACAGACCCGACAACCAGAATTTGTCACAAATGCATACCAAATTGCGGCGTTCGAATATGTAACACCTATTAGGTTGGAATGTTGTACCATTTGAAGACAATTCTGCTGTGAGTATCTGTAGAATCTTTAGCTTCAGCTCAGGTGCTCCTAATTCCGAAGATATGAAATGAAACTGCACTAAAAACAAAACTAGTCTGACGCAAACGTCCTGAATGGGGAACAGACTATTCCACAAAAAAAAAACATTTGAAAAGCTGGAAAAGGTAATCAACAGATGATAACTCTGCCAATATCTGTCCGATTTTGATTCTGTTTATTTATTATTAACCTGAAATGCCCTTTTCAGAAATATGTAGGTTGATAAATATTTCCTTTTACTTCATGGCGTACAGTTTACCGGAAAAGATGGTGTTGATTCGCCTGAAATTTTCCGCAATATGCCGCCACTAGGGTTTGATGCCGTTTCTTGAAAACGATAAAAATACAATAAAAATCTAAATACATATTTTTCATCTCGATCATTATAGGATCATGAAAATATGAATCATTTTTTTATCTTCAGTCGTTTTCTGGTAATGTTTACTGGAGAACGTGTAGGCCTAGCACGATTTTTCGCCCTCTTTAAGAGTATATGTACCAGTATACATTTCCAACAGATCACGGGTACGGCGCATCACGTTGGGCACACCGGTTCTCGTCAGATCACCGAAGTTAAGCAGCGTTGAGCTCGGTCAATACTTGGATGGGTGACCGAGTGCTGTACTGACTGGGCTGATCAGTGTCCAGAATAATAGGAACTGTGGACACTCTCGTGTTCTGGCACATGTAGGCACCGTCATGATATGACTGAAACAATGTTGAAAACGACGTTAAATCCTACTCACTCACTCACTCCAACAGATCACTGGTGAATCGTGTTACATATACAAGTTTCCCGGTAAGCAGCACAGGAAAACTGCTGCAGATACAGAAATGATATTTATAATTTCATGATCCTACACGAGATGAAAAATATGTATTTTGTTTTATGTATGCGTTTTCAAGGAAAGAGATCAAAACGTAGTGTCGGTATATCGCAGAAAATTCCCGTTGAATCGAACCAGAATCGAATACTGGCAGAGGTCAGTCTTTGGAGGTTGACAAATTACGACAGTATAAAAACGAAAACTGGACTCCGCATATAAGCTCCTTCTGTCATGTACGTCAATGAACTAAGTTTTCTTTTTATACCCCCCGACACGTAGTGTAGGGGGCGTATACTGGTTTCAGCTTGTCCGTCCGTCCGTCCGTCCGTACGTACGTCCGTCCGTCCGTACGGATGTCTGTCTGTACGTCCGTCCGTAACATTTCGTTTCCGGAGCATAACTTGACAACCGCCAGTTGGATTCCTCTCAAATTTGGTATGCAGCTACCATACCATGAGACCTTGCTTGGGATTGCGTTTGGCGCATGTGCGTCTACAGGTGGCGCCACCTAGGGTCATTCCGTAACATTTCGTTTCCGGAGCATAACTTGACAACCGCTACTTGGATTCCTCTCAAATTTGGTATGTAGCTACCTTACCATGAGACCTCGCTTGGGATTGCGTTTGGCGCATGTGCGTCTACAGGTGGCGCCACCTATGGTCAAAAGTTTCTCATGTCAGTCCGTAACATTTCGTTTCCGGAGCATAACTTGACAACCGCTACTTGGATTCCTTTCAAATTTGGTATGCAGCTGCCATACCATGAGACCTCGCTTGGGATTGCGTTTGGCGCATGTGCGTCTACAGGTGGCGCCACCTAGGGTCAAAAGTTTCTCAAGTCAGTTCGTAACATTTCGTTTCCGGAGCATAACTTGACAACCGCTACTTGGATTCCTCTCAAATTTGGTATGTAGCTACCTTACCATGAGACCTCGCTTGGGATTGCGTTTGGCGCATGTGCATCTACAGGTGGCGCCACCTAGGGTCAAAACTTTTTCTTGTCGGTCCGTAACATTTCGTTTCCGGAGCATAACTTGACAACAGCTAATTGGATTCCTCTCAGATTTGGTATGTAGCTACCTTACCATGAGACCTTGCTTGGGATTGCGTTTGGCGCATGTGCGTCTACAGGTGGCGCCACCTATGGGCAGAATTTTCTCAGTTGGTCCGTAACATTCCATTTCTGGAGCATAACTTGACAACGGCTGATTAGATTCTTCTCAAATTTTGTATGTAGCTGCCATACCATGAGACCTAGCTCAGGATGTTGCATATGCGTCTACAGGTAGTAAGTTTAATATTTCACTTCCCATTTACTTCCTTTTCCTCTTCAATATGGTTATCCAGATGACAGTAATTCGCCTATCTGTTGCAACAGCCCATTTCAAGTCTACACGGTTCTAGTGGTAACAACAGTTAGGTAAAACACAATATGCCTGCATAACCCCATTCTCAACAATCATTATTAACATCAATTTTCTGAACAATCCATTAAACTCATCTGAGTATCGTCACGACACATGCATAGACAATCCGTTAACCGCACTCCAACCGAGCGAGGTCTCATTGTCAACTAGTTACATACTGTGCCGCCACTCATAACATGTATACTTATATTCCTCTACAAATACTCGTCAATTCCTATCAAATGTGCATCCGGGGGGTATCTTGTAAGCATGCTTACTGATGATTTCCACTGCCACAATCCCATTCAGCTTACTCGTGAAACGTTAACCACCCCCATGTATCTATGCCCTTACGGGGGGTATCTTGTAAGCAGCCTTACTGATCATTTTGATCAAATGTGTGCATCCCTCAGACTATGCTCTAGTTAATTTTAACTTTACATGTAGAACATAGCCGGTAGTTTTATTTCAAAGTGTATCTCACTACTATCAGCGAAGAAAATCACATGGTAAACTTGTGCTCGTATTCCCATCATCCCACCAACTGTAACAGAAAGCACATGGAGTTTGACATGTCTATGTAGTCTCTTGCTCAAGTTCATGTCGGGACTGTAGAGTTGCACTTCACAGGTTGTACAGGTTTCTCATCAATCAGCGACCAATGGGAGCGCTTGATTTGGTGTTAGTCAATCTTCTGTTGTAAAGCATGTGTCGCAGACTGTGTGCCCCTATGACTGTAGTCGAGACCCTGTCATATTGTGATCTGCGCAATAATTGTCTCACCAGAGTTTAGTTCCGCTTCCTGTATCAAGCATGTTATTGGCAAGACTTTGCCAAGTGAAGAAAGCGATGATTTTTTTGACAACATTGATTTTCTGGGCGAGTTACAAATCGCACGCATAGCAGCCTTTAGTGGCAGCGACCACTCACCCTTCTTTACAAGGACCAAGACAATACCAACAACAAAATACGAGCGTAACTCACGAGTCGCTTAACAGATGTTCCGTTCGCAGGAATTTCATTCTACGTAACCGATACGTGAACGAAACGATCGTTTGCGTCCACTGTCATGACCTGGCCTGTATACTTTCAAAATGTCCTGTGTCTGCCGCCAATAAAATTGGGCAGACGCTCAAGTTCGCCGGGTGAAAGTTTTCAAATCTCTATCACCAAATTACGCAAACAAATTTGTAAATCTTAATTCTTAAACTTCGTGTGGATAAGTTTAATAGCTGTCCATAGGGAAGGTCATCATGTGTCATGAACACACACGGTTAGCTTTAATATTTCACAAACATCGCCGTTTATTCTGTGTCTGACAGAAAAGAAAGCCTGTACCGACCATGCAGGGAGCACTCGCCGATACGCACATGGCCTATCCTCGTGGCTGCTGTTTACCGAGCAACGGAGAAACTTCGATTGAGGATTGCCTCCACTGCAAACATTAACGACAAGGGAAATAATCTACGGTAAGTTCCCTAAGTATTCGTAACCGGAAGTGAATATCCCAGTCGTGAAAAACTGACCACTTCCGAATAGTTTGTGCAGGTCAGTTCAGAAAAATGGACGTTTTCGTAAATTAGAGTTCCCATATTAAATTCCCATACCGTTCGACAATGAAAGGTCACAATACGTCAACTGTGGTGTTTCTTTAATGTGTCATATTTACCCCAGACAGCACTCTTAAATGATATAAGATCGACAACCACGAGACATTCACTATACTTTGTGTGTAGAATGAAGCCTAATATACTTCGGCGAAGTTCAGTGGTACGAACACGTGTGATCGAGGGGAAACCCCGAAGCTAAACCCGGGAAATGTTTGTTGTACGTTTAGATTTGTCAGCCAATAATTCGCAATTGATCAAAGGATAAATAAAGCATTCTTTCTGCTCTTTAACCATTAAATTAGGTTCGAATAATTGACTGCAATGATCGGCTGACAATGAAGAGATTAGATTCATCGGACGCCCGGCCAATTTAAAATCACAAATTCGCGTATATCCTTGTATTAGTACATATGGGACAAGGGCATATTCTGTCACATTCTGATATTTTCTTTATTTTCTCTTCAGGACATGCTTGAACTCTTGCAGAATTTTTTTCACGGCCGAGAAGATTAGGCACAACTATCCCAGTGACGTCAATGATGTTTACGTGAAAATATATAACGATCTAATGAAGAAACACAGATTACGTCATTTTCAGATTGAGAATCAAACCTAATAATTTCTTGATTGCTCTTCATAGGGAAATATTGTGGAAGGGCTTTTCAAACTGTTTTATGTCAATGAAACGAACAGCAAATTAAGCAAGCACCCGACACTATCCGAATACCCATATCAAGGCCAACTCGACTGAGACCCATATCAGGGCCAACTCGTCTGAGACGATATACAATCTTCCCAGCTGGAACGAGCTCATCCCGCCATGAATAGCAGCTAAACGAAAGACATGAATTGCTTGCCCATTCTAACAATTCACTGTATCCCTTCGATCCCTTATTAACAAATGTATGAAAATACTTTCATAGAATTAGGTGGGGTCTGTAGACATCGGAGAATGAAAGTTTCAACATGCCACGTGTTGGTTGTACATTTTCCCGCCATACAGAGTTGCAATAACATCACATGATCAATACTTGGATAGCATGGCACATGAACCAAACTTTCGCTTGTACACGGTTCCCGCTTCATAATATATTCAGCCAACACGACCTCAATATATTATGTCTTCGGAACAGTGAGATCCCGACTCTCATGAAAAATAAAGAAAAAAATTGGTTCAATCTGTTTCAGATGTAAATGTATTCTGGAATATTTCTGACGAAAGACAGATCGATAGATGATGATGACGAAACAGCCAAATGTACAACCGTATTTTTATCTAATATTGCCTCATGGGTTCAGCAAAATTAATTCACATTTCAGACAGTATAATTTAGAGAATAAGTAGACAGAAAACCTATTAGTTTATTCCATCTTTTTATTTTTTTAACTTTTAATCTCAACCCACTATTCCGACCTCCGATTCAGTTGCTATCAAATTACCGCCTATGATCTCGGCTATCTTACGTAAACGTCTCTTCCGACATTCAATTTTTGTGTCCATAATCAAATCAGAAGTACCGTAATATCTTCACTAATAGTGTAACAAAACTCACTCAAAAATTCTAATTTTCAAGGACTTTCAAGGCCTTTAATTTTCAATATAAAAATTATGCACTTTTACAAACTTTTAAGGACCCATGCGAACCATGAAACAATGAGACCGTGCACAATGACACCGTTCCACGCTTTTTACGGCTATGAAGATTCCGATGCAGCCATATGTCACGGTTAATCCTGCACGTCACAGCTTTCCTTTCATGATAATTCTCTGAATAATATCCTCGTTTCTATTTTATCCAGGGGTGATTGAAGAGAATAAGTCTGTACTATTGCTTGCTCCTGAAAAGTTGAATACAAGAGCGCAAACTTCTTTCGGTATATGCATCACCACGAATTCCACAGCCGTAAAATATTCTGAATCGTCGCGTTCGTTGGAAATGATACGTTTCTAAATTATTTTTGTCTGAACAGTACAAAATATGTTTTCAGTATCATAGCTGGGAATCTCAACATTCGTGTCTTCGGAAAAAAAAATCTGAAGTCGGACCCAAACAGGCGCGTTTCTGGTTTTAGGGTGAGGCGCACATGGCATACAGTCGCCAAAATTAATGCAACTTGGGCTTGGGGTTGATCGTAAATCTCTACCCCGCGACTAAGAAAATCCGTGGTTCAAATGTCCGGTCAAACTTCAGCATTATATTTTTTTAAGACCGAATGAAACGTAACTTCCAGTTCTTCATTTTGATATTTTCAGTATAATATCGAATGTATGCTCTCTTCAATCGGCAATGTTTAATATCGCACGTCCCCGTAAACCGGCAATATTCCCAATGTAATGACCATGAGAAATCGCGGTTTAAACATTGGATACATTTCGTTTGAGACATAATGAAAATCAAATTAGTTGTTACAATACAATTGGTTATGTTCAAAATGCTCAAAAAGTTTGCAAGATTTATCAAATACTAATTTTAAGGAACTCGTTGATCTGGAAGTTTTTCCATCGCACAACTACATAATATTATCAATCTCGCGACCACGATAAATGGGGGATTTTCGAAAAGTTAGGACCGCGGTTTTCCGCGAATGGACCGTTTTCGATTACTTAGGGAACAGTGTCACGTGACTTGGCGAAAAATGCTCGTTTTCGGATTTACTTAGGGTCGCGAATACTTGGGGAACTTACCGTAATCAATTTATAGGTGGCGTAACTATATTCATGGATTTGCATTGAGGATTTCCTCTTCATTGTTAACGAGTGACTCCAGTTGCGTACGCGGAAACTTAGCTTTGGCTTTGACCCCCCCCCACCCCCTTTATGCACGGTGTACGGCCAGTAACATACCCCCCTCCACCTCTTCTTGCGAACGTAATAGTTGAATGTCCCCCACAATTGAATCAGTAGGTGGTCAAATTGATTGGAACACTAAAATGGTCCAAAATTGATCAGTATAATACATTTCAATAGAGGTGTGTGCGGTGTATCTTTTGACAATTTCACTGGGCATGGGATATAAGCGACACTCCCATGGACCCTCTGTTATTATCCCCGCCGGACCCTGGTCAGGGGATATAGAAACGCTGTTTGTGTGTCAGTGTGTGTGCATCATGTTTTCCCATTAACAGGATAACTTGAAAACTATTGATTCAATTCCCTTCAAATTTTAATTGAAGGTATAATTGGGGAATAGCTTTCTCGCTATTGATTTTGAGGTTACTAGGTCAAGGTCACATAGGCTAGAAAATCTGCAAAAAAAAAGTGAAATCTCCAGTTCCAGTTTATCAATTGAAACCAAACATGAGTATCTAGTACCAATGGGGCAAGGAAGGAAGTTATTTCATGTTTAGGTCAAAAGGTCAAGTTCACTCAAGCCAGAGAATCTGTAAAAACTGAAAAATCTCCTGTTCCATTTCCAGAATTGGTTCAAACCTTGATGTCTACATTGCATATGGGGCAGAGAATAACCCTAATTACTATGAGGTCAAAAGGTCGGACAAAGGTCAAGGTCACCTAGGCCAGAAAATGTGAAAAATTGAGAATTAGTAAACTCCAGTTCAGAGATGTGGATTTTGATCAAATTCCAAATATACCCTGAACCCCAAAGTAATTGATTTTGATTTGACTGACTTTGGCCAAGCGTTATTGTCATCGGTTGTGTCTATATCCATCTGTCCATAGCCCATCTGGAGCACAATATCTCTTGAAGGACATTAGCCAGGCTCTCCAAATTCATACAACAGAGTTCATACGGGTCCTGGATTTTCTCTTGAGTTACTTGAAAACCCCCTACATCTGACCGTCGCCAGACATTGAAACGGTGGTCAGTCGGTGAGGCTATTTTCGCAACACAGGTGAGATGGTGTTAGAAATTTGGATTTCTTTCACATTTCTTCTGAGGTTATGGGCAATATTAATGGATAGTCATTCATGGGAATATAACAGTCGTCATTTCAATCATTCGGTTACATATCAGAACGCCTTGTACTTAAAGATATCGTAGAAACACGCGGAGTGATACTGTTTTCTAGCGAAGTTTCGTTTTCAAACTGTTCTTATCGCTAATTACTGACACTTATCGATACCTATTATCCATGTTATCATGCATAAATATTCCCTATTCAGTGCTCTTTTATGTCACCCTAACTTCGATGGATTTAATTGGCGTAAGCATTGATATTAATTAAAAAGGCACACTGTGTGTGTCTATCCAGGCTATAGTGAACAGCACGAGCATGCTACGCACTTTTCTTGATGCTGTTCACCGTAGCCTGGATAGATGCATATGGTGTGACTTTTTCAAATAATATCAGTATTTACGTGAATTAAATTTATTACAGTTTGGATGACATACAAAGAGCATTGAATAAGGAATAATTACGCATGATAATCTGTACCGATTAGTGTCAGTTATTAGCGATACGAACAACTTTAAAAAGAAACTTCGCTCGAAAACAGCATCTCTCTCCGTGGTCGTTTAATATCTTTTAAGTACAATGCGTTCTGATATGTAACCGAACGCTTAAAATGACGACTGTTATTTCCCATGAATGAATATCCATTAATATTGCCCATAACCTCACAAAACATGTGAAAGAAATCCAAATTCCTAACACCACCTCGCCCGTATTGCGAAAATAGCCCCACCGGCTGACCACCGTTTCACTGGCTGGCGACAGTCGGATGCAGGGGGTGTTGAATTCTGAGAAAATAAATTCCGTAACCCGGAAATCCTTGAATTCTGACAATATTTGTGAAGAGTCCTGAAAAAGTTGCCGGACAACAGTTGCACTTGGTGATTGATCAGAAGACTGTGGATAATGACTGACCTTGACCTAATTTAAAAGGCCAAATTCCAGTTTTTGCAATATTTTTTGAATGATTATAGTTGAGGTATCCAAGTTCATATTACACATGTAACTGTGGATGAGCTTAAGCCTACCCAAGTTGACTGACCTTGACCTATTTTAACAAGGTCATTTGCTGTTTATTATGTTCTGTCTTATAGCAAGGCTTTCCAAATTGATTTTATGTATCTGGCAATGATCCAGAAGTAAGTTGAAGATGACTGATCTTGACCCATTTTTTCAAGATCAGATTCTATTTATTTATTTCCACGTTATTAAATAAGTTTAGTATTTTTTTTCTCTCTCTCTTATCTGACTGGGGAAAATCTGGCAGGGGATATGTGAGCTCACGGCTCTTGTTAATATATACGGCATTAATGACCTTTGTGCCAGTGAAAACGAATACATTATGACCTTTCCCCATGTAATTGGCCCCAGTACATGAAACAAATGTACTGGAGTTTTATACGGAGAAAATTACAAAGCTATTTCTGGCGTGATATAATATCAATATCACAGAGTAATGGTACCGGTAGTCATTTTGTAGAGTTCAGTTTGTTCTACACACTGCAAAAAAGAACATTTTTGGAGAGTTAACTGTTGACTTTCGAGAAACTTAAACATAGATGACTATTTAAAATGGAGAAACTTTAGGGCCTGGTCCCCCCCACCTGTTATCCTAGAATATATTTCTGTAGTTTAGACAGTGTGGATCTTTCAATTCCAAATTACCTTGCAGACACTCCATATGTAATGCACTTTCTATGTTGACCTGTATTATCTTCAAGAGGCCTAGTCATTCATGTCCTGATGTGCATGTCAGTCAGTGTCTTTGTACTTGGTGATATGGATCAATATACCTGGTTCAATTAGATTTCCAAGAAAATGAGCCAGTACCAAATTTATTTCTGAGAAACCTGGATATTTTAACCTACATTTCCGATGACAATAATCTTGGCCTGTGCTATTTTAGATTCCCTGGGCACCTCACATGCCTGAAACGGGCTCTAACCTGTTTATTTATTTTCTGACAATTCATTTGTTGTGAGTGTAAAACAAAATTATACCATCTTGTGCTGCTATGAAGTCTCAATTTCACTCTCAAATCTGCATCTTTCACATGCTCACTGAACACAGTACATAAATCTGCATCTTTCACATACTCACTGAACATAGTACATAAATCTGCATCTTTCACATACTCACTGAACACGGTACATAAATCTACATCTTTCACATACTCACTGAACACGGTACATAAATCTACATCTTTCACATACTCACTGAACACGGTACATAAATCTACATCTTTCACATACTCACTGAACACGGTACATAAATCTACATCTTTCACATACTCACTGAACACGGTACATAAATCTGCATCTTTCACATACTCACTGAACACAGTACATAAATCTGCATCTTTCACATACTCACTGAACACAGTACATAAATCTCCATCTTTCACATACTCACTGAACACCGTACATAAATCTGCATCTTTCACATACTCACTGAACACCGTACATAAATCTGCATCTTTCACATGCTCACTGAACACAGTACATAAATCTGCATCTTTCACATACTCACTGAACACAGTACATAAATCTGCATCTTTCACATACTCACTGAACACAGTACATAAATCTACATCTTTCACATACTCACTGAACACAGTACATAAATCTGCATTTTTCACATACTCGCTGAACACAGTACATAAATCTACATCTTTCACATACTCACTGAACACAGTACATAAATCTACATTTTTCACATACTCACTGAACACAGTACATAAATCTACGTCTTTCACATACTCACTGAACACAGTACATAAATCTACATCTTTCACATACTCACTGAACACAGTACATAAATCTGCATCTTTCACATATTCACTGAACACTACATAAATCTGCATCTTTCACATACTCACTAAACACAGTACATAAATCTGCATCTTTCACATACTCACTGAACAAAGTACATAAATCTACATCTTTCACATACTCACTGAACACAGTACATAAATCTGCATCTTTCACATACTCACTGAACACAGTACATAAATCTACATCTTTCACATACTCACTGAACACAGTACATAAATCTACATCTTTCACATACTCACTGAACACAGTACATAAATCTACATCTTTCACATACTCACTGAACACAGTACATAAATCTGCATCTTTCGCATACTCACTGAACACAGTACATAAATCTACATCTTTCACATACTCACTGAACACAGTACATAAATCTGCATCTTTCGCATACTCACTGAACACAGTACATAAATCTACATCTTTCACATACTCACTGAACACAGTACATAAATCTGCATCTTTCACATACTCACTGAACACAGTACATAAATCTACATCTTTCACATACTCACTGAACACAGTACATAAATCTGCATCTTTCACATACTCACTGAACACAGTACATAAATCTACATCTTTCAGGTAGAGTACTCTAAAATCCATTATTCCCAGATTAGTTTTACATGAACTAGGATGGAAGTACCTCTGAAAATGGAAGTCATTCTGATATAATATTCTATATTGTGTATTCTTGACGATGACTTAATCACAGCCAATTTATAGAATATTATATCACAATGAGTTCCATTTTCGGAGTTACTTTCATGCTACATGTTGTTTACAGTACTTTTATGACATTCAATTTTGGTTTGTAATGATTGAGATTGTGGTCGTGTTCTGGTCACTTGAATGGTTGTTTAGCATGACCTTGATTTTTTAAATGCACACTCTAGATGCTATAATTATTTATTATTAAATTGCAAACCATTTGTATACGAATATGAAGAAAATGAGTAAGTTCTACTCATGAAGATGTAAATCCCTCTTCTATTTTAATCATTTGCCCTCAAAATATAGATGGGGACTGGTCATGCTAAACAACCAATCAAGGGACAATGGCCTCAATGAACCACCTTAATAGGATGGGCTATGAGATTCAGCCATTATTATTATCCCTGTTTGTGTCTCTCTCCTGTTAATGTCTTATTGATAAGTTCCTTGTTCCGGTTCTGGTATTCCTATGGTTTTGGAGAAAGTTTATTGACCTCACCTTTTATACATGTAGTATATACCTGTGGGAGTGAGAAGACGAGCAAACCTCTGATTATCTATCAGATTCCGTACATTGACCCATCAGTCTACCAGAATTGTGGGGCCCATTTCCCCCAAGGGAGCTAAGAATTATTTCCAATATTCTTGCGACTTTGGAGAAAGGTTTTTAACATCGTTAAGTTACACCTGTACTATTATCAATGATTATATGAACCGTATGGGTATCTAGACCTAAGGACCGACACCAAGTCTGATCCATCTCAACTACATGTACACACGTATCAGTTGGACAGTGACGCATTATTTAATTTACCATCCTCTGCCAATCCCATTCCCTGTAGACGGTTATGAAAGTGGAAATCTTTCTTGGATTTCCATATTTGTGCTCCGATAGTTACCATAGTGGCTGATACTCTCTGTTATTCAGTAAGACATTCTTTTAAATTCTTATGCGTAATTTGGTGAGAGGGCAGTGAGCCTGTTTCTGTGATTGATAGTTGACAAGCTGATTGACTGTTATTTGCATGGGTTGATAGTTCATAATATAATGGGGTGGTTATAATATAATTCCTGTGATTTAAGCTTATACATGTATTTCACAATATCGTTGGGTGGGTAGTTTTCTGATCTCTTCTCTGTAATTGGCATGTCTTAAGGTGGCTCCCTGGTTACACGAATGACTGTTCTGCGCAGCCTCTTGCGCATAACAATTACCTCCCTTGTTATCGTACTCTTGTGAGCGAATGGATAGAATGAGATACTTTGACATGCAGCGTTTACGTTTCAGCTGCTCGTTTTGTAAGCAATTGATACATTATCCCTTGTGACGTCATGACGTCGAATGGCAAAATCATTGTTGGCGTGGCATTTGTCGACATCATGACGTTGCATTGTTGGGACTTCATGCAAAATGGCGGGAAAAAGTGTGGGAGTAGGTAGATTCAGAGCCCCATTCATGCCCTTTTTTGGATGGCGACCTACCTTAAATTTGAGTTATTCAAAAACTACATGTTTCAAGGAATACATGTTTAAAAAATGAGAAAATTGACATGACTTTTGCATATTCTGAAAACAATTATGTCTCAAGTATTGGGTGTTTTACATAGTATTCACATTGTACCAATTTGCCACAGGTACACGCTATACAACCTGAAATTTAGAAAAAAGTAATACGCTATGCCCCAATTTTTATATCATTTTCTGATATAAGATGAACTTCCCGAGCTATAAAAAAAATATGAGAAAAATGACATGACTTTGCACCGAAACCAGGGAGCCACCTTAATGTGATTGGCTTTTCATCTCATTTCTGGATGATGTTCCCAATATGATTGGATGAGTTTGTTTTGACCTAATTTCTGGAATTGTTAGTGAATACTAATAGAAAGTTGATTTTAATTGGTTGTTTCCTGTTTAGTCTTTCGTGTAAGTATAAGTATTGTTTAGGCCTTTGTATTGCCAAAAAACTTATTGTTGTATCCAGACAAACTACTGTCCTCTTCTATCTGGTGACACATTTACATTTCTGGAATTAACAATGTACAATAATATGTTGCATGACATTTTTGTGAGTGATAGGTGAAATGTTCTAGGATTGGTTTACCTGCTTTCTATGAGTGTTAGTTGACAAAGTGATTGGCTATGTCGTTACCTGCTTTCTGTGAGTGATAGTTGACAATGTGATGCTGTGTTGTTTACATCCATTCTGTGAGTGATAGTTGACAATGTGATAGGCTGTGTTGTTTACCTCCTTTTTGTGAGTGATAGTTGACATTGTGATAGGCTGTGTTGTTTACCCCCTTTCTGTGAGTGATAGTTGACAATGTGATAGGCTGTGTTGTTTACCTCCTTTCTATGAGTGATAGCTGACAATGTCACTTGTGATAGGCTGTGTTTACCTTTCTGTGAGTGATAGGTGACAATGTGATAGGCTGTGTTTACCTCCTTTCTGTGAGTGATAGCTGACAATGTGATAGGCTGTGTTTACCTCCTTTCCGTGAGTGATATTTGACAATGTGATAGGCTGTGTTTACCTCCTTTCTGTGAGTGATAGCTGACAATGTCACTTGTGATAGGCTGTGTGTGTTTACCTCCTTTCTGTGAGTGATAGTTGACAATGTGATAGGCTGTGTTTACCTCCTTTCTGTGAGTGATAGTTGACAATGTGATAGGCTCCTCTTCACTGTGAATGATAGTTGACAATGTGATAGGCTGTGTTTACCTCCTTTCTGTGAGTGATAATTGACAATGTGATAGGCTGTGTTGTTTACCTCCTTTCTGTGAGTGTTAGTTGACAGTGTGATAGGCTGTTGTTCACCTCCTTTCTGTGAGTGATAGCTGACAATGTGATAGGCTGTATTGTTTACCTCTTTTCTGTGAGTGATAGTTGACAATGTGATAGGCTGTGTTTACCTCCTTTCTGTGAGTGATAGCTGACAATGTGATTGGCTGTGTTTACCTCAATGTGAGTGATAGCTGACAATGTGATAGGCTGTGTTGTTTACCTCTTTCTGTGAGTGATAGTTGACAATGTGATAGGCTGTGTTTACCTCCTTTCTGTGAGTGATAGTTGACAATGTGATAGGCTGTGTTGTTTACCTCCTTTCTGTGAGTGTCAGTTGACAGTGTGATAGGCTGTGTTTACCTACTTTCTGTGAGTGATAGCTGACAATGTGATAGGCTGTATTGTTTACCTCTTTTCTGTGAGTGATAGCTGACAATGTCACTTGTGATAGGCTGTGTTTACCTCCTTTCTGTGAGTGATAGTTGACAATGTGATAGGCTGTGTTTACCTCCTTTCTGTGAGTGATAGCTGACAATGTGATAGACTGTGTTTACCTCCTTTCTGTGAGTGATAGTTGACAATGTGATAGGCTGTGTTGTTTACCTCCTTTCTGTGAGTGTTAGTTGACAGTGTGATAGGCTGTGTTGTTTACCTCCTTTCTGTGAGTGATAGCTGACAATGTGATAGGCTGTATTGTTTACCTCTTTTCTGTGAGTGATAGTTGACAATGTGATAGGCTGTGTTTACCTCCTGTCTGTGAGTGATAGCTGACAATGTGATAGGCTGTGTTTACCTCAATGTGAGTGATAGCTGACAATGTGATAGGCTGTAGCTGACAATGTGATAGGCTGTGTTTACCTCAATGTGAGTGATAGCTGACAATGTGATAGGCTGTGTTTACCTCAATGTGAGTGATAGCTGACAATGTGATAGGCTGTGTTGTTTACCTCAATGTGAGTGATAGCTGACAATGTGATAGGCTGTGTTGTTTACCTCAATGTGAGTGATAGCTGACAATGTGATAGGCTGTGTTGTTTACCTCAATGTGAGTGATAGCTGATAATGTGATAGACTGTGTTGTTTACCTCCTTTCTGTGAGTGATAGCTGACAATGTGATAGGCTGTGTTGTTTACCTCTTTCTGTGAGTGATAGTTGACAATGTGATAGGCTGTGTTTACCTCCTTTCTGTGAGTGATAGTTGACAATGTGATAGGCTGTGTTTACCTCCTTTCTGTGAGTGATAGCTGACAATGTGATAGGCTGTGTTTACCTCAATGTGAGTGATAGCTGACAATGTGATAGGCTGTGTTGTTTACCTCTTTCTGTGAGTGATAGTTGACAATGTGATAGGCTGTGTTTACCTCCTCTCTGTGAGTGATAGTTGACAATGTGATAGGCTGTGTTTACCTCCTTTCTGTAAGTGATAGCTGACAATGTGATAGGCTGTGTTGTTTACCTCTTTCTGTGAGTGATAGTTGACAATGTGATAGGCTGTGTTGTTTACCTCCTTTCTATGAGTGACAGTTGACAATGTGATTGGCTGTGTTTACCTCAATGTGAGTGATAGCTGACAATTTGATAGGCTGTGTTGTTTATCTCTTTTCTGTGAGTGATAGTTGACAATTTGATAGGCTGTGTTGTTTACCTCCTTTCTGTGAGTGATAGTTGACAGTGTGATTGGCTGTGTTGTTTACCTCCTTTCTATGAGTGACAGTTGACCGTGTGATTGGCTGTGTTTACCTCATTAATGTGAGTGATAGCTGGCAATGTGATAGGCTGTGTTGTTTACCTTCTTTCTGTGAGTGATAGTTGATAATGTGATAGGCTGTGTTGTTTACCTCTTCACTGTGAGTGATAGTTGACAATGTGATAGGCTCCTCTTCACTGTGAGTGATAGTCGACAATGTGATAGGCTCCTCTTCACTGTGAGTGATAGTTGACAATATGATAGGCCCCTCTTCACTGTGAGTGATAGTTGACAATGTGATAGGCTCCTCTTCGCTGTGAGTGATAGTTGACAATGTGATAGGCTCCTCTTCACTGTGAATGATAGTTGACAATGTTATAGGCTGTGTTTACCTCCTTACTGTGAGTGATAGCTGACTTGTCGTTGCCATGTACGTACGTCCGTCCGTCCTAGCGTCCGTCCGTCCATCAACATTTTCTTGTCCGCTGAATATCTGCAGATCTATGAAGTCGGGCCTGACCAAACTTTGGTGAGAGCTTCCTGAATGTTGACTGATGAAATGATTAGATTTTCAGATGGCTATGATGATTTCATGATTTAAAAAAAAAAAAATTATTATTTATTGATGGCTCAGCTTTTGCACTGTTATCCATGCCCATCAACATGTTCTTGTCCGCTGAATATCTGCAGATCTAGCAAGTCAGGCCTGACAAAACTTTGGTGAGAGCTTCCTGAATGTTAACTGATGAAATGATTAGATTTTCAGATGGCTATGATGATTTCATGATTTAAAAAAAAAAAAAATATTATTTATTGATGGCTCAGCTTTTGCACTGTTATCCATGCCCATCAACATGTTCTTGTCCGCTGAATATCTTCAGATCTAGCAAGTCAGGCCTGACAAAACTTTGGTGAGAGCTTCCTGAATGTTAACTGATGAAATGATTAGATTTTCAGATGGCTATGATGATTTCATGATTTTTTATTTTTTTTAATTTTTTAATTTATTGATGGCTTAGCTTTTGCACTGTCATCTATGCCCATTGGGAACCCTTGGTTGCATGTTTCATTGTGAATTTTGAAGGTTCCCTGATACAAGAAAGCCTGGTCCATTCATGATTCTCATTGAATGAAGGACAACATTTTTCTTAAATTTTGCTATTAAATCATTCTATTCTACATCATATGTTTTATTCTAAAACTTTTGCATGAACCATATTTGTGTCCACACATTTAACTGGTACAACATAATGCTTCATTTTTTTTCATTTTTCCACCAAACATGTTACTGTACCTTGGAAGTTATGTAAAACGAGTGATTAGGAGAGCCCATTTTTAGCCTGACTCTGGGCAATTTTGAACCAGTTTGCATACCTGGAGCTTATGCCCAAAATAATGATAAGGGTGGGCCTGTGTCAATAAGTGTGTTTGCTTGTTATCACACTTATGCAATGCATAAATTGCCACTGATAAAGCTACACTTTCTTGCATGCTGTAATCCCAGCACACCACTCATGTGAAACCGAAGTCTGTTATATACCGTATCCAGGGTTTTTTGCAGATTCCGATCCCAAACTCCCAGTTCCTTTTCGTAATTCATTATTGAGGGTCCAATTTTTTTAAGTGAATTTCGGCGCAAAGAGCCTGTGATCAATCACAAAACAGAGGTTTATTAACATGAAATTCAATATCCAGCTATGCAATCGGATCGATATTGAGGCTCCCAGAAGCTTTGCCTGGGAGTATTTCCTTCAGAAATCCTTTCAAATTGAACAAAAACAACACTTTCGTTTTTTGTTTCATTTGAGTTTTGGGCGCCCATATGTTTTCCGAAACTAAACTGGCTCTAGATGCAGCCCTGATCCTACTTGACTAAAAAAAAAACAGGCTGAGGGGTCCACGCACCTTTTAGGTGCTTGCCTGCAATTCATGTTTACCTTCTTTCTGTGAGTGATAGTTGATAATGTGATGATAGGCTGTGTTCTTTACATCTTCACTGTGAGTGATAGTTGACATTGTGATAGCTCCTCTTCACTGTGAGTGATAGTTGACAATGTGATAGGCTCCTCTTCACTGTGAGTGATAGTTGACAATGTGATAGGCTCCTCTTCGCTGTGAGTGATAGTTGACAATGTGATAGGCTCCTCTTCACTGTGAATATTAGTTGACAATGTGATAGGCTCCTCTTCACTGTGAGTGATAGTTGACAGTGTGATAGGCTGTGTTGTTTACCTTCTTTCTGTGAGTGATAGTTGATAATGTGATAGGCTATGTTGTTCACCTCTTCACTGTGAGTGATAGTTGACAATGTGATAGGCTCCTCTTCACTGTGAGTGATAGTTGACAATGTGATAGGCTCTTCACTGTGAATAATAGTTGGCAATGTGATAGGCTCCTCTTCACTGTGAGTGATAGTTGACAGTGTGATAGGCTGTGTTGTTTACCTTCTTTCTGTGAGTGATAGTTGATAATGTGATAGGCTGTGTTGTTCACCTCTTCACTGTGAATGATACTTGATAGTTGACAATGTGATAGGCTCCTCTTCACTGTGAGTGATAGTTGACAATGTGATAGGCTCCTCTTCACTGTGAATGATAGTTGACAATGTGATAGGCTCCTCTTCACTGTGAGTGATAGTTGACAATGTGATAGGCTGTGTTTACCTCCTTACTGTGAGTGATAGCTGACAATGTTATAGGCTGTGTTGTTTACCTCCTTTCTGTGAGTGATTATTGACAATGTGATAGGCTGTGTTGTTTACCTCCTTTTTGTGAGTGATAGTTGACAATGTGATAGGCTGTGTTGTTTACCATTGACAATGTGATAGGCTGTGTTGTTTACCTCCTTTCTGTGAGTGATAGTTGACAATGTGATAGGCTGTGTTGTTTACCTCCTTTCTGTGAATGATAGTTGACAATGTGATAGACTGTGTTGTTTTGTGACTTCATTTCTGAATTGCTAGTTCCTAACATGATCTTGATGATTTAATTATTCTTGAACTCATTCTGTGATAGACTCTAATTAGGGACCATTCAAGTATTACGTACACAAAATATTTGGATTTTTGACCCGCACCCCTCCCCCCTAACATACGCAGAATTCCCAGCATACATAGGAAAAAAATCCAGATTTTCAGACCCCCTTCCCCCTTGGTGTGTACGTAATACTTGAATGCCCCCTTATGTGTTGTTTCATGGCAGAATATCTGTCATTGATATGTCACAGTACTATGACAGTATATTTTTTTCTCTGACTGGTATTGATAATATGAGATGTTGTTTTTCCAGAGACGAAGCCAGGCTCCAAGTCAGGTGGCCTTGCAAGGGAAGAGGAAGCCATCTGATCATGGAGATGTCGACAGATACCATAAAGATGCTGTAGTGAGACATTCAGTTATTCCTTTCTGTGTTGAGTATAATACAGTAAAAATAAAGTTAAAAAAAACAAACTTGTTTTGATGCTGTTCTAATAAAAATATGTGACTGTACCAGCGAAGATAGATTTATTTTATTAAAACAAAATAGATTCATTGGATACTTGTACATGATTTAACTAGCTCTAGACTTTTAAGGGTACCGAACCCTCCTGCGGACACACCCTCCAGAATTTGTCTGTTTTAGCTGAAAGTATGCCTTATAGCTATGGTAAGGCCATTGTCCCTTCATTAGTTGTTTAGCATGACCAGCCCTCATCTATATTTTGTGGACAAATAAGTAAAATAGATGAGGGATTTACATTTTCATGAGTAACCAACTCACTCATTTTTTTCAAATTCGTATATAATTGGTTTGCAATTGAAGAATTAATAATAAATAATTATAACATCTAGCATGTGTATGGTCATGCTAAACAACCAATTAATTAGTGACCATGGCCTAATGTATAAATTTAGTGAAAGCGCATGTATTTTAGAATTCCAAATATATAAATGTGTTCACTGTAAATAAGTAGGTTGTGACGATATTCACACTTAAAAAAATAATTCAAAAAGATGAGCCTTTATGGGAAGTTGAATACTTTTTTGAAAAATATAAATTCGATTTTAAATTAATGTTTTCTTTAAATCGGAATATCTTCACAACCTACAGCTTAGGCTTACAGTAAACAACTTTATGTTTTGGAATCCTTGAAAAAAGCGCTTTCAATAAATATTTATACATTACCATAGCTATGAAGCATACATTTAGCTTTATAAAGACAAATTCTACATGGGGTGTTAAAAGTGTGTACAGGAGGGCTCAATATCCTTTAATAAATTATGTCTCCTACAAATAAATGTCTGAATGACACTTTGCCTGAGACATGTTAGAGTGCCGGACATTTTTTGCAGGCAATACCAGTCTATGAGGCTTCACTCTCAATCTTGTTGTTTTGGTGGGTTATCCTGGCTAAACAAGTTTTACCTGGACTGACTATAATCAAATGATGCTCGTCCATATTCCTGGAGCAAACTACATGTAGATATCCGGTATCTTGCTTTGTCTTATACCAAACTGCATTATAGAACATGACATAATTTCCCAGTCCGGGATAATCTGTGTTTGTTATCATTTCTGTGATTTGTCTGTTTGACTGTTTGAAAATTTCTGGCAGACACTAAACTGATTGACACTCAAACTTGCCGCATTTCTGTCCACACAACTCCCCCAATAATTAGTGCATTAGTAGCTTATCATATACATGTATTGCCTATTTGCATCCTATTTGTGTAACTCCCCCCCCCCCCCTTGAACAAAGGTGGGCATTACCTGATTATTTACCAATGTATTTTGCAGCTTTTGAGAATAAAGTTGCATAAATAAAAAAATAAATAAAAAAACTCCGCCAAAAAATCCTTATTGGGAAATGGTGTCATTTTTTTTTTTTTTTTTGACATTTCTTGGTAGAGCTTGATCCAGGTGAAACCCCCCAAACTCCCCGAATCGATGCACCCAAATTGCATATAACAGATTGGAATTACTCGCTTTGTCCCTAGAACATGGCACAGAGGAGGAGGAGTGCCATTAATTTGTATTTTTATTATTCTAATATATTTATTACTCATTTTTGACAATACATGCATGTAATTTAACATTATGTTCCGAGTACATTCGTTTTATTCATTGTTTGTTTTCAGGCCAAAAGAAGAAAATCTACTGGCACGGATGGGTCAGGGGATGGTCCACCGAGCAGTCAGTTTATGTCCCCCTTTCGGCGCCCCCTCCAGACTATCTGTAATCAGCCCATGGTCCCTGATGGGGCAGACCATGTAAGCTACATCATGTACATGTATCTCATAGCCTATTCTCACTACAAGAATCATCTTCAAGTTGATCGTCTTTCACTGACCATTTGTTGATTGGCAAAGATAGGGAAGACTTTTACATATCATGACAAAATAGGCCATTGTTACTTGATTGGTTGTTTAGCATGACCAGCCCTCATCTATATTTTGAGGGCAAATAATTAAAATAGATGAGGGATTTACGTTTTCATTAGTAAAACTTACTCATTTTCTTCATATTCATATTCAATTTGTTTGCAATTTAATAATTAATAATAAATAATTATAGCATCTAGCATGTGTATTTGAAAAATCAACGTCATGCTAAACAACCTATCAAGTGACAATGGCCATATGTTCATAGCTTTTGCTGAAACACATTGTTCTTGTCAGGAAAACTCTTTCTCCGTCCCATTTTCTCATGTTCATGTGTTATAGTCCTGCTAATGGGCAATTTGCACTTTTGTTCAAGTTAATCCCATGCTGTCAGACCTTGATGGCAGCAGGCGGTGCACTGACAGATGGCTGGTCGCATGAGCTGTGGTTGATCAATCCGGGCACTTACCTATGTCTTTAACCCAGAATATACTTTTAATCGATGATAACTGGTATATTTTCGACCTGAAGTTGCCAAGATTATCATAAAAGTAAACTTATTGATCCTTTCTTGGAATAGTAGGAATATTTTATCCAAATTATCATATTTACACCGGTTATCAATAGTTGAAAAACCTGCTCCATGTTATAAACACAGGCGAAAGATCATAAGAACAACCCGAAGATCAGGTGGTGGCCCACAAGCTGTGCACCAGTGTCACCGACACCGGGGCAAAACAGCATTGGCCAGGATTAATGTGGAAAGAACCCATTCTAGCTCCTATTATCATATTTCTTCCTGTGATAATCAGATAAACATGGTGATTGCCCCCCCAAAAAGTGTGTGTTTCTGATCATTATGGACTCCAACAATTAGGGTAGGAAGGCACACAAAAAAATAATTTGACCACTTAATTTTATTGTTTTATGAAGAGTCATTTTGGCTCTTCAGTGTTTTCTGATTTGAGGTGTTTTGTTCATTCCACACACTAAACTGAACACACAAGTAAAGCTTTATCCAGGTAAGTCATGGTAGTCCACCTCAGTCTCAGTTGTTACGGACCATGTAATTAACAACCGTACTTGTTACACCTGTAATTGCCCAGATTGCTCTGTTTTATATGCCCGTCACAAGATGAGGTTGTATATTGCGATCACAATTTCCATCCGTCTGTTCATCTGTTAACTTTTCTTGTCCATGGGATATCTCCCGTTTTGGATTAAGGATTTGTATGAACAAAGAAGAACGCTGTTCATTTTTAGACCGATAGGTCAAAGTCCTATGTCACTTCAGCTAGAAAATCTACAAATTAAATGTAAATCTCCATCTGCAAATAAAACGTAATCTCTAGCCTCATTTACTTGGCCCAGAAAAACCTGTGAAAAGTGGAAAACCTTCAGTTCCAGATAATGGATTTGTACCAAACATTGTGTTTAACTTGTCCATAGGATTAAGAAGAACCCTATTTATTTTGAGGTCAAAGGTCGAGGTCACTTGGGCAAGAAAATCTGCAAAAAATAATGTGGAAAAAATTGTTTGCCATGAGGCCCAACAAGAATGCTATTAATTTTGAGGACGGTCAAACGGTCAAGGTCCCCATGTCTTAAGGATGTGGATTGTGATGAAATTTCAATTATGCATCAAACTCATGGCAAGCAAGAATCCTATTGATTTTGAATCTTGAGGCATGTCTGTCCATTTGTCAGTAAACTTTAATTGTCTGTGCAATATCTCCTGTTCCATGTCTGAGATTGCTACTAAACTTTAGGTATTCCTTACCTATGAGACAAAGAAGAACTCTTCCAATTATAAGATAAAAAGGTTAATCAAAGCCAAGGTCACTTACGGTCAAAGCCAAGGTCACTTAAAAAAAATCTGTAGAAAGATTACAAGTATAAGTATTTCTTGGGTACACAATTATGTTTTCCGTGGTTACCAAATGTCTGCATTGCCCTCATATGTGATTGCTTTTACATCACACCAGGCCTTGCATTCTTCAAATCACACCACACTGATTTGATAGGCCTGGTATTGACTGTTGAAGAGGCTGATTTTCATCACAGTGAGGCTGATTTCAATTGAATTACATTAGCAGCACTTTTATCAGGTTGATAAGTAGGCTCCGTGACAGGACTCACAGGGCCTTTTCGGCTCATCAGCCTTGTCGAAATGCAAAGTATGTGTGTCTGTCTGTCCATCTTTCTTGTGAACACGATATCTCAAGAAGAATTATAGCCAGGCATTGTAAATTCATACCACAAATGAATCAGGTGAAGGGTCAGAAGCCTATTAAAAAGGACTGACCTTGACCTATTTTATCAAGGTCAAATAATAGTATTTGCTATATTTTTTGAAGGATTGAAGCTAGGATCTCCAAATTCATATTACTTATGCAACTGGTGATTGACTGGAAGCCTACCCCAGTTGACTGACCTTGACCTTTTTTATAGGTCATATACTGTTTATTATAATATAAAATGAAGAAAGAAAGCTAGGCTTTCCAAATTAATACTATGTATACATCTGGCGAAGGTCCAGAGGTGTACTGAAGATGACTGACCTTGACCTATTTTATCAAGGTCAAATTACAGTATTTGCTATATTTTTTGAAGGATTGAAGCTAGGGTCTCCAAATTCATATTACTTATGCAACTGGTGATTGACTAGAAGCCTATCCCAGTTGACTGACCTTGATCTATTTTTTCAAGGTCATATTCTGTTTATTATGGTGTAACATGAAGAAATATATCTAGGCTTTCCAAATTAATACTATGTATACATCTGGCAAAGGTCCAGAGGTGTACTGAAGATGACTGACCGTGACCTATTTTATCAAGGTCAAATGTTAGTATTTGCTATATTTTTTGAAGGATTGAAGCTAGGATCTCCAAATTCATATTACTTATGCAGCTGGTGATTGACTAGAAGCCTATTCCAGTTGACTGACCTTGACCTATTTTTTATAGGTCATATACTGTTTATTATAATATAAAATGAAGAAAGAAAGCTAGGCTTTCCAAATTAATGCGATGTATACACCTGGCGAGGGTCCAGAGGTGTACTGAAGATGACTGACCTTGACCTATTTTATCAAGGTCAAATTTTAGTATTTCTAAATTTTTTGAAGGATTAAAGCTAGGTCTCCAAATTCATATTATGTGTGCAACTCCTGATTGACTAGAAGCCTATCCCAGTTGACTGACCTTGACCTATTTATATATACTGTTTATTATAACATTGAGAAATAAAACTAGGGTTTCCAAATTAATACTATGTGTACATCTGGTGATGCTCCAAAGGTGTGTTGAAGATGACTGACCTTGACCTATTTTATCCTTGACCTATTTTATCCAGGTCAGATACTATTCAGTACAATATTTCATGAAAGATTTACATTGTCCAAATTTATACCACTTATGGCTGGACCTGATGTCTATTGAAGAATATCACTGACCGTGGCCTATTTTCAAAAGGTCAGATTAAAGTTAAGTCTAAGGTCTCCAAATTCCTGTTCCTTATGCAATTAAGTTAGAATTGACTTCAAATTGTTTGAAGATGACTGATCTTGATCTATATTTCCAAGATAAAATTACTTTATTCGATTATAAGCTTTTTAGAATAGCACATTTGGAGCTAAGAATTCGGTCGATCATGCTCTACCAGAACCTCAGGCCTTGGCAAAAGCGAACTACAGCCAACCCTACTAGATCATATTTTTGTTAATCTAGTTCTAAAAATACACTGATGATATTATACAATGCATGAGTGAGTGAGTGAATATGATTTAACGTCGCTTTCAACTATATTTTAGTCATATCACGACGTTGGGTCCTATTACTTTTCACACCCGGGAACCCCACGGGTGCCCCACAAGCTCTCTGAGGAGCTGAGGCATATTCTTACCATGACCTGCGGTGTGCACAATGACATCCCAGGTCAATCCCTGGAAGCCCCACGGGGCTACAATGCATGATTGCTGGGTGTAAACAATAACTGATAGCCGAGGGGTATTGAAGCCCAGTGGGCTATTTTTCTTTCTATTTTCTTCCAAATTTCCTGTGTCCAGATTTCAGGGATGAATTCATTATTATTATGAATTATTCTCCAATTTAATGACCCGCTTTTCGTGCTTTTGCATATACAATTTTATAAAAAAAGAGCTCCAAAAACCTATTTAAATACATTTTAAGTTTCTGACGTCACTATGGCGTCATCAAAGCAACATTTCTTCTACATTTTCTACTAGAACTTTTTCCAGATATATATTGTGGAATATTTCAGCTTCCTAGCCCCAGTGGTAAATGAAAATAGTCGGGGAAGCTGAGCAAGAATCATTTGGAAAAGTGGAGGGACATTTACAACCATCAGGAATGCCATCGAAGGGTTGAAGATGGTTCACCTTCGAATATTGACCTACCGGCCCAGAATTACCTTCATGTCAATTTTGACGAAGACAATATCGTGCATTTGTGGGTAGCAAATCATACATGCCAGTACGATATATGTTTGGTTAACATTTTAAAACATCTGACATCAAATAAATAAATTGCCATCTTTGCAGGAAGCCTTCATCAGGAAGATATTGTCCAAGCCATTCAAGATTCCCATACCAAATTACACAGGTAAACTGAACACCTAAAGTCATTCCTTGTATCCTGGTAAAAGATGTGCTGGCTGTGGGTACAATTCTACAGTATCAAAATCTATGAACAGAAAACAACAAAAACTTGGACAAATCAAATTTGATAGTGTTTCTAAATACTCTCATCGAAGTATTCTCTGAAATGACTTTCTCTTTGCATGATCTATTGATTATATTATGACATTGTCACTGTAAACTATATTAGTTCATATAGCTTGATCAGCATAATAATATTTGATAAGAATATATATACAATAGAATTAAATCAGTGAATGATCTGTAACCATTTCCAGGTATTTGTTTAAGTCGAGCCTTGGGTCTGAAAAGACAGGGGACCAGACAACCTCTGCATGACCCATATGAGGAGGGAGCCCTTGTACTCTACAACCCACCAGAGTTATCTGCCCATGATAAACTCAAAACAGACCTGTGAGCTTTATTACCTGTAATGTGTGTTGACAAAAGTAGTTTTGTCTGTCTTATGGAGTGATACATGTAATTGAGAAAATGAGTTTGTGATGTTGCTCTGACATGCCGATTGTAGGATATATATGAAGGCCTATCAAAGTAGATCTTGTATGTAACAGCGGGCTATAATGTATGGATAACTGCGTAAAACACTTTGTGGTCAAATTTAAAATGTATGGAATAGATTCAATGGTAAGTCAAATTTTTCGCATTGAATCATTGCTTTCAAAGCCATTAAAATTATTCAGAATGTAAGTCAATTTGGCTAGAAATTTAGAATTGGTGTAAATTTTCAGAGAGAAGCAACCAGTCCATGTAGTGGTGGATCCTATCCTGTCTAAAGTCCTTCGTCCTCACCAGAGAGAGGTAAGTCACACCAATATTAAACACAGTTAAATGGTTCCATTGAGGGTACAGTTGGATCCCGATGCCTTCACGATAACAAGCTTGTAACAAACAATATGATAGTTGAGTTTCCAAAATTTTGAAATTGAGTTTGTGAACAATTTTGAGCTAGAATAACCCCTAAGTTTCATTCCCATAATTCCTGGAATGTTTGATTTGTTTTGATGGTCATGCTGGTAAGATTTGTTACACTGAAAACCTCAAATCTGAGCTTTTTGACGTTTTATGAGAATAATCCAAAGTACTATATGTAGATAGTAGTACTGGTATTAAGGACTCGAGGCCCGGGGAATAGGCTCAAACTATCGATATTTTTTTCTTTGCATATTTCAAAAGTTGAAGAAAAAACCTATCAAGTGTTTCTGTTATTTTCTTTAAAAAATGTTTGCAAACGTGAAATTTTAGCTCTCAAAATTTCACTGTCTGTGGAAGAACTCTGGGCTGTGGGGATTAGCGCGCATTACTCACAGTCGGTGTTATCACCTGCTGTGACTTCGCACCTTGGCTAATTACTTGCCACTGCAATACACACAAATCGCACGCTGGGCTCATTTATTATAATTAGTTGTTTTTCTACTACATGTACATTCATGCCAAAGCCGCCACCGTTTACAAAATATTGAACAGGAAATTATATGGTCTATCTCAGTGTTTTCGCGCCACATGACAAAATAAAAAAAATACAAACACACTGCTCAGGTGGTCAACCATTTCCGGAAAGCATGTGGTATATGCAGATATATATATTGCGAATTTGCATAATGTTTTTCATAATATCTCACTTGACATATCTTACTTGCCAACACAATCATGGGAAGAAAACGTTACAAGATTAGTAGGACACGCATGCAGGCAAAAAGAAACTTTGATAAACATTATTACACGACTCCTGCTGTTCGGTCATATATACCTCCGATTCAGTATTACTTCATACTGCATTATCGCATTATACATGCGGCAAATGTAGAAAGTGAGGTATTCATTCAAAATATATACTTCACGTATTCACCATCGTACATATAATTATAAAAAAGGCAAACATTATTCCCGCAAATTGTATACTTTCGCGATAATAGTAAGGTTTTTTAACTCCACACCGGAAATGGCCGCCGTCAGTTTTTTCCCCGTTTGAGGTCTGTGGACTGACCAGTATCTGTTTTGTTCTCTTTCCTTGAGCTAGACCTTTTTCAGTCGGCAATTAAATCCATGAATGTCCAATTGCCGCAAACCACATCTCTGCAAGCCTTCTATAGAATGCTCGACGTCTACTCAATCACCCGTGGTGAGGGATTTCGGAAGGCGTGAAAACTGACCAACGGGCCATATTCCAGCATAAAAATTCATCTTCGTGACTGGTTTTCTACACTTTCTCAAAATATGTTGTTCCAAAGTGATTAAAGAACGTTTGGTCTATAATCCCTATATGTTGTGTGAGAATATTGTGTCATTATCATGAAGTAGCGGATAATAATTACAGAATATCATCTGAAAAGTAGATTATTTTTGTTTACGGTCTATATCCGACATATTTTTTTACACAGCTGGTACATACAAACTTGCTAATAACTTCTTTATTTTTCATTCGATCATGTCAATTTTTGGGGAGCATAATATATACATTACAGTCCGATCGAACGTGTCTCAGTTTTTCTAAATGTTGCTTTGTTTTGAAATTATTGAAACTTGAAATAGACTTTCATTTTGTTTCAAAAAATAAACTTTACAATGCTCTCAAACTTTTTCTAAGAGTTTAAAAAAAACCCTGAGACACACTTGTTTGGTTTGAAAGGTTTATTATCACCATGCAAAATCTCGGACTCGTTACTTGTAAAATAATAGGTGAAATTAGCGATATAAAAAAGACATTATTTTTTTAAAATAACTGTTTTCTAACTGCAACAAAACCGGTGAAATAAACGTAAGAATTAAATTTTTACTTTATTTGGAACGCCGGAATCGTGATCTTTCCAACCATATAAAACATATATATGTATGTGAAGTGGTTGTGATGAAATGAGACAGAATGCACGAGGGTGTCTAGTATCAGGCGCTACCCCGGGCCTCGAGTCCTTAAAGCTCAGAAATGGTACAATATAATTTATGGGAGAGAGTCGACTGCCCATATTTCTGCTCAAATCACTCATTTTCATGTTACTTTGGAAAGATGCAGTCAATCTTGATCAAGCTCAAAAATTTAAATGCGAAAGCTCGATACATGAATATAAATGATGTATATTGGTGTGTGTGTGCTTGTATAGGTGTATGTGTAACTTTCCATGTTAGAAAGTAAAGCAAACCTGTTAAAAAAATTGGATTGACCCCATTGGGTATTTTGTCCTACCGGTCTTTATTGCACCATGTAAGCATCCTGCCTTTGTCTTGTGCGCTCTCCTCAGTGTTTCATTGGGTGGATGGAAGGTGTCTGGTTCCATGTTGCTTCAAAGATTTCTTCTTTGAAGTAGCAGGAACACAACTGGGCTGGGTGGTGCTTAGTTGGTTCGTCGTGATATAGCTGAAATATTGTTGAAAGCGACGTTAAATTCTATTCACTCACTCACTCATCGCGATATAGCTGAAAGCTATTCTGAAAGATATACTGGAAGCTTACATCATGCTGCACTTATTGGACGCATTCTCTCCCCTGTGGTCTATTCCCAATTTTATCCCTCGGCCATTTTGGCCTCGGGGTATTGTCGTTGCCATGTACGTCCGTCCGTCCGTTAACGCATTTTAGGCAAAACCGCTTGAGATACAACCACCAAATTTTCAACACTTATTTATCTAGTGCTAAGTCAGACGCCTATTGAAAGTGGCTTCCCTCGGCCCATATTTTACAGAGTTCTGCCCCTTTACAGATTTATTAATTTCTATTTCTGTCCTATATGCCTGAATGTAACCAACTATATCTGCAGAACTGTGTTCGGTATAGCTACTATATTTTGGAAACTTATTATACCCCCCGACACGTAGTGTAGGGGGCGTATACTGGTTTCAGCTTGTCCGTCCGTCCGTCCGTCCGTACGTCCGTCCGTACGGATGTCTGTCTGTACGTCCGTCCGTAACATTTCGTTTCCGGAGCATAACTTGACAACCGCCAGTTGGATTCCTCTCAAATTTGGTATGCAGCTACCATACCATGAGACCTTGCTTGGGATTGCGTTTGGCGCATGTGCGTCTACAGGTGGCGCCACCTAGGGTCATTCCGTAACATTTCGTTTCCGGAGCATAACTTGACAACCGCTACTTGGATTCCTCTCAAATTTGGTATGTAGCTACCTTACCATGAGACCTCGCTTGGGATTGCGTTTGGCGCATGTGCGTCTACAGGTGGCGCCACCTATGGTCAAAAGTTTCTCATGTCAGTCCGTAACATTTCGTTTCCGGAGCATAACTTGACAACCGCTACTTGGATTCCTTTCAAATTTGGTATGCAGCTGCCATACCATGAGACCTCGCTTGGGATTGCGTTTGGCGCATGTGCGTCTACAGGTGGCGCCACCTAGGGTCAAAAGTTTCTCAAGTCAGTTCGTAACATTTCGTTTCCGGAGCATAACTTGACAACCGCTACTTGGATTCCTCTCAAATTTGGTATGTAGCTACCTTACCATGAGACCTCGCTTGGGATTGCGTTTGGCGCATGTGCATCTACAGGTGGCGCCACCTAGGGTCAAAACTTTTTCTTGTCGGTCCGTAACATTTCGTTTCCGGAGCATAACTTGACAACAGCTAATTGGATTCCTCTCAGATTTGGTATGTAGCTACCTTACCATGAGACCTTGCTTGGGATTGCGTTTGGCGCATGTGCGTCTACAGGTGGCGCCACCTATGGGCAGAATTTTCTCAGTTGGTCCGTAACATTCCATTTCTGGAGCATAACTTGACAACGGCTGATTAGTTTCTTCTCAAATTTTGTATGTAGCTGCCATACCATGAGACCTAGCTCAGGATGTTGCATATGCGTCTACAGGTAGTAAGTTTAATATTTCACTTCCCATTTACTTCCTTTTCCTCTTCAATATGGTTATCCAGATGACAGTAATTCGCCTATCTGTTGCAACAGCCCATTTCAAGTCTACACGGTTCTAGTGGTAACAACAGTTAGGTAAAACACAATATGCCTGCATAACCCCATTCTCAACAATCATTATTAACATCAATTTTCTGAACAATCCATTAAACTCATCTGAGTATCGTCACGACACATGCATAGACAATCCGTTAACCGCACTCCAACCGAGCGAGGTCTCATTGTCAACTAGTTACATACTGTGCCGCCACTCATAACATGTATACTTATATTCCTCTACAAATACTCGTCAATTCCTATCAAATGTGCATCCGGGGGGTATCTTGTAAGCATGCTTACTGATGATTTCCACTGCCACAATCCCATTCAGCTTACTCGTGAAACGTTAACCACCCCCATGTATCTATGCCCTTACGGGGGGTATCTTGTAAGCAGCCTTACTGATCATTTTGATCAAATGTGTGCATCCCTCAGACTATGCTCTAGTTTATATTGTTGTATTCTACGAGCCAACAAAGGATTACTCGCCTCGGCTTATGGAGTTATGCCCCTTTCGGATGTAATAATCTCCAATTTTGTTATCTGTAGTTGAATATACAAGTTCAATCTGCAGATCCATGTTCGGTACAGCTTATTTGTCTCGGTTCTTATTTTACAGAGTGCTAAGTCAGACGCCTATCGAAAGTGGCTCCCCTCGACCCATATTTTACAGAGTTATGCCCCTTTACAGATATATAATTTTCTATTTCTGTCCTATATGCCTGAATGTACTACCCGTATATCTTGATCATCCCACATAGAACTATTTCTTCCCCAATTCACACTACACATGGGTCACAATCACTTGGGGAAAGCCGAGGGGTTTTGATTAGATCAATCTCATGTTAAAGATCTGGATCCCACAGTTTCTTAGTTGGTTCGTCGCGATATAGCTGAAATATTGTTGAAAGCGAATTTAAATTCTATTAACTCACTCACTCACTCTTAAACTAAGCCTCACCTAACTCTGATATATTCAGGGAGCTTGCATTGTGCTACGTTTGTTGCCGTCTCTCAATTTTAAGGAGAGTGATTACTCTCGCTCTCCATCACTCTCCTAAATTCTTCTCCAGGAGAGCTTTTTCACTTCAAAACTGCCAATGCAATGGAGAGTGATATTGGAGAGAATGATTATTTCGCATACGTAACTTGCGCAAAAGAAAACCCAGGAGGGTGATCAATATCTCAAAGATTTTATAAACAGGAGAGACTAGTTATTGAATGCATCTACTGCCCCCAGGGATCTGTCCCCACCCCGGGATACTGAGCCCCACCCTTTATATTCTAAACTAAGAATCTCCCTACCCCATACCCTCACATATTCTGGGAGCTTACATAATGTTACACTTAACTAATATAAACTTAGCCCACCCTACCCCATAACCTTATATATTCAGAAAGCTTTTACACTTTACAATGTATTCACTACCCCCAGGAGTGTATCCATATCATTAAGTTAAATTTTAACTTTTTCAAATTCCAATTCAAAGTTCCATCGCATGTTTTGAGTCTTGGATAGAAAACATACCTGTTCTCCAGCACATTGCCAAGGAAACAGTGGCTGTAATATGCGTCTATTTATTGTCAACAGGGTGTGAAGTTCATGTATGACTGTGTGACAGGCTCACAGATAGCAGAAAGTCATGGCTGTATCATGGCTGATGAGATGGTAAGTTCTTTCTCTTATAATACTCTGTAAAGCCTGATCAATCGTGACGCTTGACACCAGCTGCAGGCATGCTATGCTATGCTCGAGAAACATTTCT
This sequence comes from Hanleya hanleyi, assembly GCA_036873755.1. NCBI lineage: Eukaryota > Metazoa > Mollusca > Polyplacophora > Lepidopleurida > Hanleyidae > Hanleya > Hanleya hanleyi. The sequence goes on along the minus strand of JAVTVY010031533.1, from coordinate 35,323 downwards.
CTTTAGAGTGTTGTTGCTATTTTTACTAAAATATTGATAAAAGTAATGATTTAAATTAAAGGAAAAAAGAATCCCATATTAACTTGTTCAGTGGATGAAAATTCCCACTCAATAGAAGGAAAATACATCCCAACCTCAGCTCGGCTGGGATGTAGTTTCCTTCTGTCGAGTGGAAATCTTCATCCCATGATCAAGTTATATGTGATATTCTTAATTCTCACATCTAGGCTCATTTTGTACCATGTTGAGCCTGGTCAATTCTTGGATGGGTGACTGACTGCTGCACTAGCTGGGCTGATCAGTGTCCAGGATAACAGGAACTCTCGACACTCTTGTGTTCTGGCATATGTAGGCACTGTCACGATATGATTGGAAAATGTTGAAAACGACGTTAAATCCAACTCTCTCAATCGCCCATTGTTGTACCTTAACAGACATTTACTTCTTTGTCTTGTGAGACTTGGATGAAAAGTGGACCTGTCCATATTCACTTCCTAGTCTGTGTGTTCATAATGCCAACCTTACATAATGGCAAACCCAAGTTAAATATTATCTCTTCTATAACACATGTACTTATGTAACGTTTTGTTGAGTGCCTATGTTTATACATTGAACAGCCTGTTAATCTGATTCTGTGGGTCTATGACTTTGTTTCACTACTGCTCTGTCATGTCTGTTGTACTACATGGTTTATCCTTGTGTTTGTAGGGCCTGGGTAAGACCTTACAGTGTGTCACTCTTGTATGGACACTCTTGGTAAGTTGGACTATTTCCTTGATTTCTTTATTAATGTAGTCATGGTCAGTGTGTATGACTGGTCATCAATGCATGGTCAGTGTTGACGGGCAAAAGGGTCAGAGTTTCACTGGTCAATGCATGGTCAAGGTATGGCAGTGTTCAACTGGTGAAGGCATGGTCAGTGCTTAACTGGTCAGAGCCTGATCACCATTTTGGCTTGTCAAAAAGCATGCTCCCTGTTTAACTACTAGTACTCCCTGTACTATGTTTTTCAAAGAATAGTGTAGTTTAATTTTTCGACCATCAGAGCGGTACTGTATGTTCGCTTCTGCTACCTCCTTTTTTTATTGGAGGCCTGTTGGTTTAGATCGCCGACATGTAGTGCTGGCGATTAGGTGCCTTACTCTGCGGGTCATTGGTTCGAATCCCACTCTGGACTCGACCAATTTCTGTGCTAGAATCTGCTCTACTAAGATAGTGTAATCCCACGAAAATACTGTTAGTTTAATTTTTTTGAATTAAATCAATTTCTCCAGCATTTAGCCCATTTTGCTTTTAATTCCCATTAAAAAGAGCCCAAATGGTGACCCAAAATAATTTTTATTGGGTTTTAAATACTTCTGTTGAGGCACAGTAAGAGCTTTTATAGAATCAAATGCCTATATGACATGGGAAAAACAGGACCCACTTACCAAAATGTTTACTGATTGTTAACTCAACAGAGGGGTGATGTTCGCATGTATTAACAGCGCGAGACAATTGCAACTCCGAATTCATTGAGCACCTAGTCTTACGTAGATGGCCGGATGCAGTCGGTATTATTCATCAGAACCTGCAGACCATTCCTTCAAGCCTTCAGTGATACAGAAGTGTGACTACGAGCTGTTCAGTATACTATTGAGTATAAAGACACAGTTTAGGAAAAGTAGTCTATTCAATGAAATCCACAGAAGTCCATGCACGCTCAGTGTTTCACTTGTCAAAGCATGGGCATTGTTGGACTGGTAAAGGTGTGGTTCATATTTAACTTGTCATGGCATATAAATTTTGCTGCTAGATTCCAGCTGATTTCGCCGTGCTAACTGATATTGTCGATGTGGACGTATTTCCTGAGGGAATGACAATATCCTAGACTGTACATTGATGTAACTAAAGTTTCAATCGAGCCGATTGTTGCAGACTATGAACAATTGAGCTGTAGCTCTACTAGTGATATTGGTCAGGTCAAATGATGAATAGAATAGAATAGATTTATTGCCAAATGAGGCATCCACGTGGATGATGTGAGAAGATAGCATGAATAGGGAATCTGAATTCTGAGCAGAATCAAAACTGTCTGTGTTACTGCAATGATGATGTTCACCATGTCTTTTTACAGCGCCAAAGCTCTGATTGCTGCCCATTGCTGGACAAAGTCATCATTGTATGTCCCAGTAGTTTAGTCAAGGTAAGCTATCTCATTTGTCACATTTCTACTTAAATTAAATGTTTTTTATAGCCGTTTCCGGAAAGTCGCCTCAGTTTCACGTTCACCAAAGGCAATTATTTTGAATAATATATTGATAAGCTATTCCAGAATATTTGTTTGAAAAACTATTCTGTTAATATTTTCTACATGAACTGATAGACCCTGTATTCATGTACATCCAAGTTACTTTTTTAGAAAAATAGAATATTTTATTGCTAAAACTAATTGTGGGGGCCTTTGGTACTTACTGGAAGTTCTCTGCACCAGCACGGCCCCTAGTGGAATAAGGGAGATAAAACCCTTCCCGAATTGGGCTATTGAGGATGATCGTGTGAAATTGCTTGAGATATGTTAAAAGTACATGTTAGTTTTACCTGGGATGAAACATTAGACCAGGGACAGTGCAATGAATGGACTGGTGATCGGCTTAAGATCAAAGGTGTGAATCGCCCGGAGCTTCCTTGTGTATCATGTGACCTCGAAGCGGGAGAATCGAGAGAAATTTCTCATGATCGACGGCATTTTGTTTGCTCCTGATTTCGACTGAATATACTTCTCGCAATACCTAGACTATTTTGAGGCCAACAGTTACTGTTCGTGTCTTGTATGCTTAAAGCAGGGAAAGTAACATATTTTTATACTTATTTCTGTCAACTTTGTTCTGATATGTTCAATACATCATGAGAAATGTTCTTTCAAAGTTTGTTGATTGTCGGTGCAAATTATTTACTGGGATTGCTAACGGGAAAATAGGATGATAGCAATTTTCACAAACAGTTTGCATATATGTGAAACAAGAGGTTTTTTTGTGAACATTGTGTTTTTTCTTTCAACAGATGTATATTTCTTCACAAAGTGTTCTATGGCTGTAGAAAAATATGTAATTTTTTTTATTATTTATTGAACAAATTTGCAATCGATTGTAGCGCTTTGCTGCATTTTTTTCATGACTAATGGAAATTATTGTGTAAATCATAAGTAGTTTGAACAGTGCCAGATGAAGTTGAAATGTGACTTTATTTAGGCAAAAATGAAAAACGAACAAAATAGTGGTTTGGGAGAGATGTATGGATGCAGCTGAAGTGAAGAACGTTGGCAGCTACGGCTGACTACGACACGCAATATGCCATTTCCCCTGGAGCGAATCGCCTCGGTGGGCCAGCTAAGCAGTATGCCCAACCGAGCTTGCTACCTCTGCAGGTGTTGTTTTAGCGGGCGACAGCTAGTCAACAATTGTCTAGTCCTTATCAATGCTTAGCTAGGCGCAAGGAACATGCCTTCAAAGACATTAAGCCGATCACCAGGCCCTTCATTTTATGGTCTCTGATTAGACATTGTATCCCAGGTTTTACTCTATGGCCTCTGAATTCATTTTGATTTTGTTTTTAATTTTTTTTAATTTTTTTTGTATCAAATTGCAATGTTTTGAGGATCTTGGCACAAAAAAAATGGCATTCATTCTTATTTCTTGATGTAACAGTCTGTTGGCTGATATTTAAATTATTGGATTATTAGTCATCTAATGTCCAGTCATATTTATGACTACATGTCCCTGATACATTGTGCAGATTGTTGAATATTTCAGAATTGGGCCAACGAGTTCAACAAGTGGTTGGATGGTCGGGTTAGATGTCTGGCTATAGACTCGGGATCAAAGGATGATATTGACAGGAACCTAAGTAACTATCTTACATCATTCATGTTACGATGTTCTCTGTAGTGTGCTTCTGGTAAATCTGTTAAAACGTTTTATATTTGGAAACTTTGTGCTTTGTATGAGGGGAAGGAACTCAAACCTCACAACCATGACAGTGAAATTCAGTGCTGTTTTCAACAGAACAGTGATCTCTGTGACTTGACTAGGAATAATTATTAGGCATTCTCTGACCTAGACTGGATCCAGTCCCTGTTTCATAATGTATATTTCAGGGGTACTAAAGGAAAGTAACTCTGCCTAAAGAAATGTGTGAAACAGGGACTGAACGTGACGTCACAAGGGGGCTAAATTTGCAAGAAAAAGTGAACAGTTCTTTGCGCATTTTTTGCCACCAATGAAAACTCCGTATTTTGTTCTCGCTCCCCACTCTAAGGATTTGATTGGTTCATTCTTATATACGCGCTAGAAGCAATGCGTTCATGTGACGTCAACAATGGGAATGACGTTACCTATGGTGATGTAACCGCAGGAAACGAACAAGTCCAAAGTTCATCAAGATGTTCTTTTAATATAGTCCATGGAGGTAGTACTAGTATGACACAGTGTGGACGAAATAAATTCTGAAAGACCTGAAAAACCCTGCCAATGAAAAGTATACAGAGTATATTAGAAACAGTCTATAGCGTAGTGTTACAACATATAGGTGTTCGTAATAAAGACTTTTCATACAGTTGAACAAGTAGCATATGTTGTAACATTGCTCGTACTATATTACTAGTGTATAGTAAAACATCTCGACTTTTATAGTTTCCTCAGATAGAGGTAAATGGAAATGCTTAACAAGGTAACCATGGTAACGTATGCAAATTTATACAATAACGAATAAAATGTGAATAGAATATGTATGTGATACATGTTGTCCAATGGTAAGTATTGCTTACAAATATATATAATGAAATATGTAACGTGTTATATTAATTTATACATTAGGCAATTAATGTGAAATATGAATACAATGCAATGAATTCATATTGTCGAAATTTAATGAACAGATTTTCATAAATGGCTTGAGAAATAAATATGAAATGTCTATATGTTGTACATATCGTCAAACGGTAAAGTATATGCAAATTTAAATGCTGCGAAATGAACCTACAGTATGTGTGTGATACATGTTGGCATGGTGACGGATATAACTTAACATTAGTAATGAATGTGAAATATAAGAAAATATGTATGTGGTACATCATCACATTACAGTGAGCGGGATTCTAAATACCAGATTCAAATAATTAATACATGTACAATAAATTATTCATTCATCGTTTTTACATATCGTGTCACATTAGCCTTATCTCCTATAGAGACTCACCCCTAATAATGGTACACAGTGCTATCTGGACACCACAACCACCGTCACAAAGACGAGTAGATCGCCTACCTCATGGCACACTGACACACCGGCGTTGGTGAGCTTGCCACCCAGTCAATCCACCCTGACAATTAAATAATTAAATGTGTGCCAACAATACGTACAATTGTATCAACTGGAATGAAATAAATTACATTTATAACAGTCAGAATAGTACGAAGTGACAATTGCATCACCAGTCAAGTTAAGTTATTGATACAAATAATTCTATTGAATAGGCAAATATATTGAAAGAACAACAGCAGCATTACAGTTTGCCAGGTTCATTGTTTACCATTTGTCAACAAGAGTTATCTTTCATTAATTAATACATGTAGCTTCAATTTATCAACCAATAAAGATTAGTATTTTTGACCCAATAATAATGACTTCGTGTTCTCATTTACCTCTATATTTATATACTAATTATTATTAATTAATTACTACAATATACACTGATTATACAACGTCTCTTATACATTATGGTATGGCGAACAAGTGTTTACCTCAAAATATAACACGATGGCTGGTTTACATGATAATGCAGCAACGTGTTCCTGTCGACAATACACCTGCAACGCGCACAAAGTAAAAGATCGTCAATCGGCACAATATACAAGGAACTGTAAATAAATGTGTGATATGAACGCTCACTAGTACAGTACAAGTCTATTTCATTAGATATCTTACACCAAAAGTTATGAAAACAACAGATATCAGAGATGCGAAAATTCGCCTTCACTCATTTACCATTGAGCGGTGTACATATTTCGACACTGCGTTTGTTACACAAATATACTCGAGAATATAGCTCAAAAGTTATCAGCAAGTGAATATTATTTACATGAAGTGATAAACAGAATATTTACCTATTATTCTACAGTTTCTCCAGCTCAAATATGTCTTTGTCGTCCTGTCCAGAGATTTACGCACAAATAACAAGAGCAAAATGCAGCGTTTGACAATCTGACAGTTATTGATCGCACGTGCGAACTGCTGAGCAACGCGCGTGCATCATCCGTCCGTCGTGCAGCAGTACAGACTAATCGATAAATTGTAAGTCTCAAAGCGTACAAAATAGACCTGTCACAGTGATGTCAGCAATGAGAATGACGTGGCGTTAGAATTAAACTGTTGCGACTAAGGTAAATAAAAATGTCAATCATTCAGGCTAGCCATGCCTCTAAATTGATTCTTCACACCACGAAACCATCAAAACATCAGTCTCTATTTCATTTTTTCCACCAGATTGTATTTTCCTTTTTTTTCTGTTTTTTTTTTATTAAATGTCATTTAGGTATTATTGATAAATAGTACATATGAAATAGAGACTCGTCCAGTCTATCTCTGACCAAGTGAAGCTAGAAATGTGATATTGAACTTTTCTTGCACAAAAAGATAAATGTGTGTTGGGAGTTGAGATGAATTATCTTGTTGATGAATTCATTTGTAATATATCCATTATCAATATGTAGAAATCCATCTTCAACATGGAAGAAGTTCACGGTATATACTTTACATTTAACACCCCCAATTTGTGTATGACCAGCCGGACTTTACATCTAATTAGGGTACATCCTGTTTTCGACACGGTGAATATTTTTATGCAGAGGTCTGTTCCCAAATTACAGAAATATTAAATATCACACAAATCAGAAAAACTAGGTGGACTTTGAATCAATTATTACACTTAGTTGATGAGAAATCTCTCTGAACATACAGTACCTCAGCATTGATTTCCAAATAATCTTGTTTTTACCCCTCGGGCAGATTCTGCCCGAGCAGTATTGTCGTTGCCTCCGTCGTCTGTCCGTCCGTCCGTCCGTCTGTCCATCTGTCCATCATATCATTGTAAACACATTATCTCAAAACGTCCTTCACTTACAACAATGAAACTTCATACAGTTGTTTAATACAGCCAGTACCAGAAGCCTATTGAAAGTCGGTGCCATTGGATGTGTTTTTCAGGAGTTATGCCCCTTTATACATGTCTGGCTGTTTTTATCCTTGTAAACACATTATCTCAAAAAGTCCTTCACTCACAACAATGAAACTTCATACAGTTGTTTAACTGTTATGCTGCGGGTCGCCACGATCGTGGTGTCAGCTAAACGTACCTAAAACTGCGGATCGCCACGATCGGGGCGACGCGGAAGTGAATTGAACACTGCTGGTCGCCATTATCGTGGCTTTACGAGGTGTCTTACTTACGGCACCTGTGATTGGTTAAAAGTGATGTAATTCTTGTGGAATCCCCTCATGAATATGAATTTCGACGTTTGTGAACGATAATCTGATTGGTGTTTACCGGAAAGGGGGCTGAACTGCGGGAAAACGGAGTTTGTAATGGGAATTGTAGAGAGAAAATTTCTACGTCACCTGTTCGTCCAAAATGGCGGCCAATGGTGACTCCGACTCGGGGTCCGAAAGTGGGGAGTCTTTTATCGGGTTCACACACTCGGATTTCGAGGTTTCAGACGTTTCCAGCGATGAATCAAGCGAGGATGAATCTAGCGAAGAAAATTATGATGAAGGAGACATACGCCCCAGTCAAAATAATCCTCTGCGTGGCTATACTTGGCAGCCGGTTCGAAATTTAGATGCGGACTCGTTCGATCAAACTAAAACAGGTGTGCCGGAATTTTCGCAACAGCCTGGGCCAAAAAACATTCCAGACAATGTTCATACTCCTGCAGAATTCGTTCGACTATTACTTGGAGAGGATTTGGTGGCCGATCTTGTGACGGAGACTAACTCTTATGGCGATGTGAAGGCCCAAGAGAGATTGGCAGGTGGAAAACCAAAATCGCGTTTCCAATTCTGGCGACACGTCGATGCAAACGAGAGGACAGCTTTCCTTGTATTGATTATGAACATGGGCCTTATCGGAAAAAATTGTCTCAACGAATACTGGAGTACAAAATCGTCCCAGCTGACTCCATATTTTCTGCGCGTTTTCACAAGGGACCGGTTTCTCATGATTCTGTCAATGTTTCACAACAAAGAGGACGAGATTGAATTACCTGGACGAGCCCACAAGATAAATCATTTCATTCAGTGTATGGTGAAGAATTTCCAGCTGTATTATTCTCCCCAGAAAGAGTTGTCGGTAGATGAAAGTTTAATTGGATTCCAAGGCAAGGCCCAGGCCATTCAATATATGCCCAAGAAACATCATCACAAATTTGGTATCAAGCTTTGGAATCTATGTGAAAGTGCAACAGGATATACCTTGAATGCAGAAATGTATGCAGGTAAAGCGGTACCGTATTCAGCCAAAGGTCTGGGGTATGATGTCTGCATGAAGATGATGTCACCATTTGAGAATCTAGGACATCACCTCTATGTTGATAATTTTTTCAACTCGATCCCCTTGGCTACCGATTTATTAGCCAAGTCAACGTACCTGACAGGTACCCTCAGATCCAATCGGAAAGGTGTTCCTGCTATCGTCAAGGTGAAACAGAAGAGGGGAGAAATTACTTCTGCTCGGAAAGGCCCTCTACTTTGCATCAATTTCCACGACAAGAAACCGGTATTCTTTCTTACAACAAATGACACGACCAAACCGATAACATACACATCAAAGCGTAACCGAGAGCATCGTGTTCCAAACGTGACGACCAACTATAATCAGCAGATGGGCGGAGTCGACATGTCCGACATGCGATCCTACATGTTCTTGGATGAACGAAGGTCAGTGAAGTGGACAAACAAAGTTTTCTTCTTCATGTTAGGTCGACTCGCACTGACGGCATTTCTGCTTTATTCCCAACATACACCTGTCTTACCTGGTACACCTGGCACACCTGTAAAGAAGCTAGCCAGGAGAGCATTTGTCATCGAGGCAGTCGAGGGGCTTGTGGGCGACTTCCGGGAGCAACGTTGAATGGGAAGGCCGTTGATTGCTGTTGAAAACCGATTGGTAAACCCAGTTGATCATCTCAATGCCCACAAACTACCTGTGGGCAAGCGACGTGATTGTGTTGTGTGTAGTGATGCCAGTGCGAAGAAGCGAGTCCGTACATCATTTGAGTGTCTTACCTGTGACATCGGCCTCTGTCCAGGCGACTGCTGGATGAAGTATCATACAAAGAAAGTTTATCGTTGACTGTTCCTGAACTGACTGCACAATATATCCATTCCTGTGTATATTAGTTTGACAGTTGAACTCACCTGTTGATTGGATATTACCTGTGTACTTACCTGTGGACTGTCATCTACGACATTCTGATATAGCTGCAAGTGTTTATCAAATAATGATACAACTATTTTTTATTGAATTCCTGCATTTGTCATGTTTGTTTATATACGCGCCGGGACAGTGATGTGAACTTGGAGAATAAAAACTTACCTGTTGATTGGATGCTACACCTGTAAATACCTGTGACATTTATCCATGTCCGTGACTTTCTTTATAACTTGGAGGGTTTGTCATGCTGATGACAAGTTTCATTGACTTGTAAATTCTTGGTACACAAGAGAGTGTCAAACAGTATTTGTGATAATGACTTGCATATCAATTTACCTGTTGATTAGATGATATTAGAGACTCACCTGTACACCTATTACATTTATTTGCCTCCCTGACTTTGTCAAGAGCATGGTGTTGCAGAATAATCAACTCGGTATACTTAGTAAACAACAAGTCATGAAATTGGTGAGTGTTATGAAATCCACTTTATTTGAAAAAAATTCCCCAAAAAAGTCAGCAGTCCATGTATTACTATTGCTATAATAATACAGCAGTCCTATGATACAGCATACGAGAGAATCCAGCAGCGTAACAGTTAATGCAGCTAGTACCAGAAGCCTATTCAAAGTCGGTGTAATCGGATGTGTTTTCAGGAGTTATGCCCCTTTATACATGTCTGTTGGTCCATATCCTTGTAAACACATTATCTCAAAAAGTCCTTCACTCACAACAATCAAACTTCATACAGTTGTTTAATACAACCAGTACCAGAAGCCTATTGAAAGTCGGTACCATTGGATGTGTTTTTCAGGAGTTATACCCCTTTATACGTGTCTGTCTGTTTTTATCCTTGTAAACACATTATCTCAAAAAGTCCTTCACTCACAACAATGAAACTTCATACAGTTGTTTAATACAGCCAGTACCAGAAGCCTATTGAAAGTCGGTGTAATCGGATGTGTTTTTCAGGAGTTCTGCCCCTTTATACATGTCTGTTGGTCCATATCCTTGTAAACACATTATCTCAAAAAGTCCTTCACTCACAACAATGAAACTTCATTGAAACTTCATACAGTTGTTTAATACAGCCAGTACCAGAAGCCTATTGAAAGTCGGTGCCATGGGGTGTGTTTTTCAGGAGTTCACACAAACCTGTGTGGATTGCTGTGAATAGACAGTAATCGTTCGACTACATCTACTATAGGTAATCACTGCTCTATTGCTATATTGTTTTGTCTGTCTATGATCTATATCATACAGGTAAAATTATGCCCACCCCAAATATGTGAGTTGTTGGGGTCAGAAACATTATTTCTACAATTGCTCTGGGCCCCGCCTGAGGGGTCCCGATGGCGACAGCCACATGTTACTTATTTCTGTTCTCTATTTTGGGAGCATCTATAATCTAACCTCTCTCCCTAATCTTGTGATTGACAGCTCAGTTCATGCAGCAAAATGGCAGAAGAGTGCATCATCCTGTCTTGATCATCTCCTATGAGACATTCCGTCTTCACACGGCCGTCCTCCACAACAGGACTGTTGGCCTCGTTATCTGTGATGAGGTAAGTGTTCCATAAGCTTATACAGTAAGTTACACCTCGTTATCTGTGATGAGGTAAGTGTTCCATAAGCTTATACAGTAAGTTACACCTCGTTATCTGTGATGAGGTAAGTGTTCCATAAGCTTATACAGTAAGTTACACCTCGTTATCTGTGATGAAGTAAGTGTTCCATAAGCTTATACAGTAAGTTACACCTCGTTATCTGTGATGAAGTAAGTGTTCCATGATCTTATACAGTAAGTTACACCTCGTTATCTGTGATGAAGTAAGTGTTCCATGATCTTATACAGTAAGTTACACCTCGTTATCTGTGATGAGGTAAGTGTTCCATAAGCTTATACAGTAAGTTACACCTCGTTATCTGTGATGAGGTAAGTGTTCCATAAGCTTATACAGTAAGTTACACCTCGTTATCTGTGATGAGGTAAGTGTTCCATAAGCTTATACAGTAAGTTACACCTCGTTATCTGTGATGAAGTAAGTGTTCCATAAGCTTATACAGTAAGTTACACCTCGTTATCTGTGATGAGGTAAGTGTTCCATAAGCTTATACAGTAAGTTACACCTCGTTATCTGTGATGAAGTAAGTGTTCCATAAGCTTATACAGTAAGTTACACCTCGTTATCTGTGATGAGGTAAGTGTTCCATAAGCTTATACAGTAAGTTACACCTCGTTATCTGTGATGAAGTAAGTGTTCCATAAGCTTATACAGTAAGTTACACCTCGTTATCTGTGATGAAGTAAGTGTTCCATGATCTTATACAGTAAGTTACACCTCGTTATCTGTGATGAAGTAAGTGTTCCATGATCTTATACAGTAAGTTACACCTCGTTATCTGTGATGAGGTAAGTGTTCCATAAGCTTATACAGTAAGTTACACCTCGTTATCTGTGATGAGGTAAGTGTTCCATAAGCTTATACAGTAAGTTACACCTCGTTATCTGTGATGAAGTAAGTGTTCCATGATCTTGTACAGTAAGTTACACCTCGTTATCTGTGATTCAGTAAGCTACACCCTTGTAATTCAATCGCTGGAAGTGCATTTCTCACCTGAAATGCCACAATATAACAGAAATCTTTGTAGTTTCTCCATCAGTGAGGTGATCAGATATGTTTTCTTGACTGATCAAAATTCAATGCAAAATTTTTGGGTAATTAAGAATAAATTATACGCTGATTGAATGCTGGTCTTTCATGTAAGTATCCATTGTTCGATTCTCTATAGTGCAGATCTGTATACTATGTACCAGTCCTGCATGCACATGTGGGCAGTACAACTGTTACCCGAGCCGTCAATTTTAAAATAACAGCCAATAAACTGATGGCATTCGAGTGTACCTTCGTGGGATCTCAGTATATTTTAACAAAGGCTTTACTTCTAGAATTTATCTTTATACAGATAAAAGTATGTCTCATAGCTATGGTAATGCATTATTGAAAGCGCGTTATTTAATGATTCCAAATATATAAATGTGTTCACTGTGAATCCGTAGGTTGTGAAGATATTTTAATCTAAAAAATTATTTTAAAAAAATGAGCCTTCTTTTTTAAATGGCTATTTTCAAGAAAGAGTAATCAACTTATCATAACTTACATCATCATTTCCTGTAGAAGACAACTCCAACATGAAATCCTTGTCTCAGTTTTGTCAATTTTGGTCAAGTTCTTATTCTATTGACATTTAATTCAACTTCAAAGTTCAAAATTGTGAGTTGCTCAATTTTGTAAAGAAATATTCCATTAAATGTAAATAGAATGAGAACTAAGCCAAAATTGATGAAACTGAGACAAGGATTTCCTGTTAGAGTTGTCTTCTACAGATAATGATGATGTAAGTTATGATAAATTGAATACCTTTGTGAAAATAGCATTTGGAAAATTAAAATGAAATTTAATTTTTTTTTTTTTTTAATTCGAATATCTTCAAGACGATTTACAGTGAACAAATTTATATATTTGGAATCCTTAAGAAATGCTCTTTCAACAAATATATACATTACCATAGCTATGTGGCATACTTTCATCTTGATGAAGACAAATTATAGAGGGTGTTCATAAGTGTGTGCAGTGCTAAATTTGTTCTTCATTTCCTCCTGCAAATTTATAGTTTTGTACTTTCAGACAACCATCTCATGTATGTGCTTCACTGCAAAACCTACAAAGAAAGATTGATGCTTACATTGTAGGGTCACAGACTGAAGAACTCCGAGAACCAGACATACCGGGCTCTGAGCGAGTTGAACGTAGAACGTCGAATTCTGCTCTCGGGCACACCAATTCAGAATGACCTTCTGGAATACTTCAGTCTCATCCACTTTGTCAACAGGGGGATCCTTGGTAAAAAATGAGTCAAAAATTGAAATTATTTATGAAGACGGAATCATTTGAATATATTCTTGAAATCTCTATTGTGGCTATTCAGAAAAAAAACATACAATTTTTCAACATCAGCTGTAACATGGTAAAAGTTTTTCACAGTGAACATGGTGATGGTATCATCTCTGCTGTTGGATAATTTGCATGTGATTACTGTTAGAGAAGATAGAGTTGCTAGACATTGCTCTGATAAAAAATAATTATTTTGTTTTCACTTGCACAATATCAGGGCTTTATACACCAAGCTTTGGTCCATTTTCATGTCATCAATAGTTTTTTGCAACACTAGGAAATTAATATTGATAATTTTCAGAAAATAATTTTAATAATTATGGGTGAAAATGGGCCTATTAATCAAAACCAAGTGGTTTTTTACCCCTCGGGCAAATTTTGCCCGAAGGGTATTGTCGTCGTCAGCGTCGTCTGTCCGTCTGTCTGTCCATCTTTCTTGTGAACATGATATCTCAAGAAGAATTATAGCCAGGCATTGTAAATTCATACAACAAATGTATCGGGTGAAGGGTCAGAAGCCTATTAAAAAGGACTGACCTTGACCTATTTTATCAATGTCAAATTATAGTATTTGCTATATTTTTTGAAGGATTGAAGCTAGGATCTCTAAATTCATATTACTTATGCAACTGGTGATTGACTAGAAGCCTACCCCAGTTGACTGACCTTGACCTATTTTTTATAGGTCATATACTGTTTATTATAATATAAAATGAAGAAATAAAGCTAGGCTTTCCAAATTAATACCATGTATACATCTGGCGAAGGTCCAGAGGTGTACTGAAGATGACTAACCATGACCTATTTTATCAAGGTCAAATCACAGTATTTGCTATATTTTTGAAGGATTGAAGCTAGAATCTCCAAATTCATATTACTTATGCAACTGGTGATATTCTGTTTATTATGGTTTAACATGAAGAAATATATCTAGGCTTTCCAAATTGATACTATGTATACATCTGGCAAAGGTCCAGAGGTGTCCTGAAGATGACTGACCTTGACCTATTTTATCAAGGTCAAATTTTAGTATTTGCTATATTTTTTGAAGGATTAAAGCTAGGGTCTCCAAATTCATATTATATATGCAACTCGTGATTGACTAGAAGCCTATCCCAGTTGACTGACCTTGACCTATTTTTTCAAGGTCATATGCTGTTTATTATGGTCCAACATGAAATATATCTAGGCTTTCCAATTTAATACTATGTGTACATCTGGCAATGGTCGATAGATGTACTGAAGATGACTGACCTTGACCTATTTTATCAAGGTCAAATTTCAGTATTTGCTATATCGTTTGAAGGATTAAAGCTAGGTCTCCAAATTCATATTACATGTATGTGTGCAACTCGTGATTGACAGAAGCCTATCCCAGTTGTCTGACCTTGACCTATTTATATATACTGTTTATTATGATATAACATTGAGAAATAAAGCTAGGCTTTCCAAATTAATACTATGTGTACATCTGGTGAACCGTGATGCTCCAAAGGTCTGCTGAAGATGACTGACCTTGACCTATTTTATCCAGGTCAGAATCTATTTAGTACAATATTCCATGAAAGATTTACATTGTCCAAATTTATACCACTTATGGCTGGACCTGAAGTCTATTGAAGGATATCACTGACCTTGACCTATTTTCAAAAGGTCAAATTCTATATGTTAAGTCTAAGGTCTCCAAATTCCTGTTCCTTTATGCAATGAAATTAGAATTGAATTGAAATTGTTTGAAGATGACTGACCCTGATCTATATTTCCAAGATAAAATTACTTTATTTGATTATAAGCTTTTTAGAATAGCATATTTAGAGCTAAGAATTTGCTCGATCATGCTCTACCAGAACCTCAGGCCTTGGCAAAAGCGAACTACAGCCAACCCTACTAGATCACATTTTTGTTAATCTAGTTCTAAAAATACACTGATGATATTATACAATACAATACATGAGTGAGTGAGTGAATATGATTTAACGTCGCTTTCAACTATATTTCAGTCATATCACGACGTTGGGTCCTATTCCTTTTCACACCCGGGAACCCCACGGGTGCCTTAGTTAGTCGCCTCTTACGACAAGCTCTCTGAGGAGCTGAGGCATATTCTTACCATGACCTGCGGTGTGCACAACGACATCCCAGGTCAATCCCCGGAAGCCCCACGGGGCTACAATGCATGATTGCTGGGTGTAAACAATACCTGATAGCCGAGGGGTATTGAAGCCCAATGGGCTATTTTTTCTTTTAGTATTTCTAGATAAAATGCAGTTTATTTTGTTTATGTTTTCAAGTGAAAATTTTAGAGGCATGCAAAGCTGTTTTTATGAATCCATGTAGATAGTTATAGTTTCCTCCATTATCTGTGTTTATTGCTGATTGGTTCCAGTAGGAGGTGGAATTACATTGGTTTATTTATTTACCTCCCATTATTATTTGTAATTTTATTTTTATTCCCTAAATCTGCAGCCGTTTGTTCTCGCAAATTATTTGTGGTCATTGTCAGTTGGTATACCAAAGACCCCATTACTACTTTGCATTAAAAGATTTTGAGTAGTGGTCAAAGCAACAAATTGTTGACACTGTCTGATGTCCCATCAGGCCAAGTCTTCAACAGTTGACCAAAATCGTAATCAGGCTCTGATGTGCGACCCAAAGGGGTGTGATACTGTTGTGCTATACTGCAGTTATTTTTGAAGGTTTGGTTGTTCTAAAATGCTCAAAAAACACCATAGCATTTTAAACAATTATGATAATTTAGCATTAAAAAAAAATCAGGTTTTGGGACCATTTGATATAACCTTAATAAACATATTAAAGTAGGAAATACATTGGTTGTTTAATCTACTTTATATTATCCAGGTACAGCTCAGGAATTCAAGCGTCGCTTTGAGACTCCCATCTTGCGAGGTCGAGATGCTGATGCCAGTGATGCTGATCACAAGAAAGGACAGGAAAAATTACAAGAGGTTCGTTTCTACGTTCCCACTTCAAACTTGCCTTGGTCGGACGGGCTGCCATTATTGTTCAAAATCAGAAATATCAAATTTGCTTCCTAAATCGTAAACCTGCTTTAATTTCAATGCCTTAATCTCCATTAAGCTGCACATTCAAACGTAGAAAACGGAAGTAAAACTAAAAGTTAACTCCCCTAGGAGAGAGTTATCCGCCCCTAGGAGAGCTCTCACTCTTCCCAACGTGGTTACTATATAAGCCAGAGCTATCCCATTCTCGTCCTCTTTCTCCTGTTTGCTCTCGAGCCGTGCACATCTAGGGAAGTGTTTAGATTCAATTTTCAACGTTGGTTGTTGTTGTTTCGCTGGTATATCCTTTATCAAGTGTGACTTTTGTTTGTTATTCGGAACTTCCTTATTGTATTATTATGTCTGAGGTTCCGACTACTATTCCTTGTCGTACGTGCGGGCAGATTTTGTCCCCATTGGACGCCCACACGGCTTGTTTTTCTTGTAAAGAATTGTGTTATCGAGCGTCCACGTGCGCGGAATGTGTGTTATGGGACGCGACGACTTGGAGTAATTAAGCCCAAGCTCGTCGTGCTTATCTTTTACATGCTTGTGATGACCCGTCTATTTCGGTGAAATGTAATGAGGATCTTGACCGAGTTGGTCAAGATCCAGTTTCGCCCGCGTCGGTATATATTCCGCCAAGCGGGACTATTCCACACGAAGATAATTCTAGGTTGTTAGACAGTTTGACCCGTACCGGAGCTTCATTGTCTAGGGTCGATCCTAAACCCGTTCCTTTGTCCGGCTTAACAAAGACCAGGTCGGTCTTGCCTGGGCATTCCATTGTCTCCGTCAGACAAAAGAATTCTTTGCCTCATGTTATTTCGCCTTTGCCTATCGGTTTACCACATGTTTCTTCTAGAAAGAAGAAATCAAATAAACGTCGCCGTGTGTCAGTTTCTCCATTATATCTAAACAAGAGTTTATTTATTCTGTTTCTCGATCTATGGAGGTTGCGGGGCGGATGTTGGACTCGCTTGAGTCAGCCACGTGTTAGTGTCTTCGGACGTACGTCGCTAAAATTATGTTTCGGAGATTTGAAAATTTTAGTCTTGATTTTTATATATATTGAAATGATCGTCTGACGATGTTTTTCAAAAAGTATTTATGAAATCTTAACTAATAACACAGTCCTGCATTAGGGCAGTGTGTATTCAATTTGCGTCTCCACACAAACAATGAGTTTCGGCCCGCTGTGTTTGTTGTGGGTTTTTATTGGCTCTCACCATTCCGTTTTGTTTGTCGGTCAGTATGTGAGCCTATTGTGATCTGTGCTGTAAACGAAAAGATTTTTGTTTCGTTGATTCACGATTTTATCCATTGATTTGTTGTATAAATCTTTACGAGTATTGTGAATCTATCCTCGTTCTGACGCGGGAGGTTTTCCCCCGCCGGGGAAATCCGATTCTTTATTAGCAGTCCGTCAATGTTCCATGTTGTTGTTGTATTTTTTGTTCGGACTTGCAGTTTTTGGTAGTTTTTCACCTTCATGCATTCAATTCTTTGGTCCTACCAAAAGGTAATTCTCTTGTTATATCAAGTATTATTATGTGATTTTGATATCCTGTGTTCACGAGAGAACTTACAGAGATTTTATCTGTCTTTCATGTTTACGTGATTGTTGCATTTGTGTACGTAACCACAATTCAACCCTATTTACTACGACCATTTGTTGCATTTTAATGAGCTTCTTTTCTGATCTCTTTATGTAATTGAGGGTGTGTCGAACAACAAAGAGATCACGTGTTGGTTTATCGTGAGTGAGTAAGCCTATTCACCCATTGTTTATTGTGAAAGTGTGCTATTCTTTGAAACACAAAATTCTGTTATTTGCATTGTGATGTTTGTTTCTCACCAAGTTGGTTCCATCTGTATACTGTATTACGCTTATAATTCAGATGGAGTTGAGCATTATTTTTTATTTTCTTCTCTCTGAGAAAATTGAAAATTTGTTAGCGTGAGGGTGAGTGTATTTCTCTGGAAAATCTTTAGACATACTCTTGTTCGACGATATGGAATGACACGCAAATTGGTGAAGTCTTCTTGATTACCGGTACAGTCTACGAGAACATTATACTGCTCTTTAGTAATGTACTTACCGTTTCTGCTTCTCGACAACTTGTTCGTGCTAGGTCATTTCAAATTCTAAATTTTTAATAACCTTTCCTTCCTGCCGACGAGAGACTTTAAATGTATTTCCTCTCTTCGGGAATTTTAAATTTCTTTGAGGATATTTCTCGCTTACGTTGAAATCTCTTTGTTCTGGATGTCGGTGGTGTGACTATTTTTGGGTTATAAATAGTAACATTGTTTGTAAATGTGAATATTCTCTCCATATAAAAACTCCAGTACTGCTTTTCATGTACAGGAGACAAATTACATCGGGAGAGGTCATAATGTAATCATGTTTACTATCACAGTATTCATGTTCACTGACACAAAAGATCCATAATACCAGTTAGCCCATTCAGCTTACGATAATCGAATTCGGGGTTACTGTGTTGCAACTCTTTTTCTCGCTTCGCACCTTTACGACGTTACATTACGTCGTCTCGTTGTCCGTCGTTTCTCGCCGTTACGTCGTGTACTTTTATAAGTTTGTATCCTGCTCTATTTTGATCATGTATGTACATTATGTGGCGAATGCGGAAATTACTATTATCACACACAACGTTTCTCTCATTTTTCCACGTTCCGGTACGCCATAACGCCGTGTTTCACGTCATTGCTTCATTTGCGAGTTGTATATTTTATATCCATTCATCTTCGTTTTTCGGCACTTCCTTCGATGCTCCATCGTCGGTCGTCGGCGGGAGTGGAAGTCCGTCCGCTTAGCGTCATCCTTCCATTTATACCTCTCGGATTTTTTCACATGGTGATTTACTTAGGTGCGTCGTTGCACTACGAAGAGAGTTTTTGTTCAAGCATTTTTGATTCCGGTTTTGTCTTGAGATAACAAAATTATGTTGGAATCTACAGTGTTTGGTCTAATACTGTTATATGGAAATGGATTAGGTCTTTGGATTATGGACGTGGATAGTGAGGGACGTCGCCTGGATTGTGAATTATGGTCTAGACGCTTGTAATTGAATTCAGCACAGTTTTGTGTTGATTTTTGTTTAACTCAGAACCATGTTGACTTTAACACACAAACATTTTGTGTTGAGATCTGTTTACCTTAGTATTGTGCTTAACGACACAATGGTTTTCGTGGTGTACTTGGGGGACAGTTTTTCGACTTTCTCCATCAAGTACTTTATTCCCGTATAGTTGGTTGCACCAGTTGTTAGACTTTGACATTATGGTTCTGTCATCAACTTAGGGTTTTTCATTTCTGTGCAGGACCTTACTCACTACGTTCGTTTTTCGGGTTCGGTCTCTGCAGCGGATTTATTTGTCCTGGTGCCGAGGACGTTACGCCGATCCCGACTCTGTCTCTATTTCCCTCGTTGCTGACTTCCTCCTTCATCTTCACCGGGATAGGAAGTTTCTTATTAGCACCATTGAAGGGTATCGATCTGCTCTGGCTTGGGTGTCACGTCTTACCTCTGGTATCGACATTAGCCTTAACGATATATCTCTGCGCTTATTCGCGCATTCGCCTTACAGTCGCGTCGTACTCGCCTACTGTTACCGTAATGCGATATCGGGTGGTTCTGTGTGCTTTGATTCGTCCGCCCTTTAAACCCTTGCTATCCGCTTCTCTAAAGCTGTGTCCTACAAGGCGGCTTTTCTGGCGGCTTTTGCTTTGGCGTCTAGAGTGTCTGAACTTCATGTTTTTGAGAGATCTTCCATGACTGGGATGGCAGATTGGTCTCGCATCTTCCTTTTGTTCCGTTCGCTCATCGGTCGTACTCTATTCCGGCGTTTTTCAGACTTCGTACATGGGCTCGAAGGCGACCTTTTGTTTTGCTCTGTACGAGCCATTCGCCACTATCTTACTCGTACCGATTCCGCTCGCGGCTCTCGGCGCCTGTTATTTCAGTCGTTTCGTCCATCTGCAATTGCATGACATTACGAAAATTCCATTGACGCGTGGTTGAAGAAGACCATAAAATGGTCTTATCAATTGGTAATTGACGCCTCCCTGCTACTGTATACTGCTTCTTCCCATGAGATTCGTGCCATCGCTACGCATGGCCTTTATGGAAGAACTTGTCCCTGCATGTCATTGTCCAGTCTTGTGTCTGGACAACATACTCCACGTTCACAAATTTCTATCTGTGTGATATATCAGTGCAATCAGATAGTGTGACCACGCTTGGGCCACTGGGGGCTACCCAGCACGTGGTAAGTTATTTCGGAAAAAGAGGGGGGGGGTGCAAAATTGTCACCATTGCAGCAAGGCAACCATCTTGCTGTATCATCTCATCTCGTTCTCAATTATATCATTAGTCCACATTATCATGATCATATATGAAGGAAGTTATGAAGTCAGATGGACGGCCTTGGACCTTTCATCATCAACCTAAGATGTATCATCATTCTAGATGCCTGACACTATGGGGAGTGTATTCCTTACCCTAACTGCGGTTTTGCTTGTGTCTTTCAGGTTGAATCTGATTTCCTTCTGGATGATCTCAGCTGCGTCACCTACACCCAACTCACAAGACAAGTTGGACGTAAGACGATTGTGGACTGAGAAGGGTTCTATGGTGTAATGGTTGGCACTCTGGACTCTGATTCCAGCGGTCCGAGTTAACGCAGATCTCGGTAGAACCTCCATGGTGTGGCTTGGCGCCATCTAAGCCCGGACAGTTTACGCTTCACCCGATCTTATAGGTACAGCCAAGTATCTGCATGTATGGTCCATCCGAGGCTAAGCCTCACGTGTCATACAATGCCTACCAAGAAGACCTATCAGCCCTAGTGGCAGAGGATTCTGACATCTTGGTAGAAGTTGCATACCATACCACGAGCACAGCTCAATTCAAGATAAGTACTTCTGTTTCTTATCCATGATTTAACCTTTTGCGTCTCTGACCAGGGTTTCACTTGTTCACTGTTGATGTCTCATGTTTATGCCCATGTCTGTGTCATTCCTCCTACATGGAGGAAGACACTCAAAAGATAAGTTAGATAAGTATCTTCTATTACTACTCCATAATTACCCTCTGCATTACCGACCAGGGTTCTTCTGTGGAGATTTATTGTCATGCCTGTGATCATTTTAGATAGAGGCTGAGACGACCGTGTGGTCTGGTCCGTTTGCTGTTTCGGCTGGCGATTTGGTATCGAACTCTGAGGACATGGATTCGTGTTTCGCACAGTCTGACCTTTTTTTCCAGCTCTAGTAATTGTACCTTACTGAGAGACTGTTATCTTCAAAATAATTGGATATAAATGTTACGGTAATTTCCCTATTAATTCGCGATGTAGTGATGAAACTCACCACTCCAAAAATTGGCTACTTTCGAATTATTTGTTGAGCGAATTCTAGAAAAACGCGAGTGTTCGAATTAAATGTCGCGCCGACTTTCACGGAGAATCCAAAATGGCGGACCGCTTCGCCGTGGTCGTAGTGATCGTATTTATTACCGTGCATTAACTTTGATATCAGTTTCCATAAAATGCAGTGTATGATGTCAGAAAATCTCCTCTACCCTGATAAAGGCGTCTAATTTTATTCGAGGAAGTCGAGCATATTTATCGAGTGACGAGTTCAGCACGATGATGCAGATTTTTGAGCTGACGTCCGTAAATTCGCGTCCATAATAACATCGTAAAAGTAGGCCAAAACATTGAACGTATTCCTTCCTTTTTGTTCAGTATTAGCTATGATCTATATTATGAAACCTAGCTGACATGGAATTGAATGAATATTCTGGAAATATAAAACTATACACATATTAGAGTATTCCATGTTCGAGTCGTTTGGTATGTCGACGTTGTTGTTGTGAACCCTGAAAATGAACCAACGGCAAATTTGTGTAGGATTGTATCACAAAGTTTTAGACAGATTAGCGGACTGTCATAGACTTTTTGGTCTTCACTGTGCATGATTTTACACACACCATCCAGGACTTGAATAAATATCCCGGACCTATGACAAGAAATTAATGTTGAATTAACGGCGGATTGTACAAGAGAACCGAGTGTCAGTCGGCAATACACGTTTCGATTGGTTTGTTTCAAGTATGAGAATATCTATTACGGTACCGGTACTGTAACAGTTTACTAAAAGTAAAAGTCGAAGTATGATATCGTTCTGAATATTAATTAAATACTGGTATGTTCTCATCTCCGAAACTTTACCTAATGCCATTTAAATGTTTCTCAAATTTGTTTAGCATATAGAGTAATGGAATGGCGATAGCGATGTTTTGATTCTTAGTGTAAAAATGCGCAGTGTAATTCCAAAGAATTTTTGATTGCTGGAATTTTGGTACGTTCGTGGGTATTCGTAAGAAATATTTTCATTCACAATAAAATATTTAACAAAACCGGAAAGAGTAAGTCTTTATGATAACTATATTTGAACAAAACAGAGCACATGCAGAGATGATTGTTGTCGGCGCTTCACATCGCAAAATTTGTTTGTGTCCCCTGGTGGGAAAGCTGACGTTTGTCAACTGTGTGATTTCCTGTCTATGTTTCATTAAACGATAGATGCAATCAAAGCCAAGATATAACAAGTTTGAATGAGGTATTGTGAAATTTACAGGACGAACAAGGGCCACACATTAACACACAAACCAAAAATACTGCAGCGTTAATTTGAAACCCCTTTAAAGTGCCTCTTGCTGGTGAATCGCGCATCCTCACCCAGAGCTGAACTTGGGCTTCCGAAGGGACAAGGTATTCCCCAGGAATGTATTCTCATTTGCATATGAATAAGTATCTGCATGTATGGTCCATCCGAGGCTAAGCCTCACGTGTCATACAATGCCTACCAAGAAGACCTATCAGCCCAAGTGGCAGAGGATTCTGACATCTTGGTAGAAGTTGCATACCATACCACGAGCACAGCTCAATTCAAGATAAGTACTTCTGTTTCTTATCCATGATTTAACCTTTTGCGTCTCTGACCAGGGTTTCACTTGTTCACTGTTGATGTCTCATGTTTATGCCCATGTCTGTGTCATTCCTCCTACATGGAGGAAGACACTCAAAAGATAAGTTAGATAAGTATCTTCTATTACTACTCCATAATTACCCTCTGCATTACCGACCAGGGTTCTTCTGTGGAGATTTATTGTCATGCCTGTGATCATTTTAGATAGAGGCTGAGACGACCGTGTGGTCTGGTCCGTTTGCTGTTTCGGCTGGCGATTTGGTATCGAACTCTGAGGACATGGATTCGTGTTTCGCACAGTCTGACCTTTTTTTCCAGCTCTAGTAATTGTACCTTACTGAGAGACTGTTATCTTCAAAATAATTGGATATAAATGTTACGGTAATTTCCCTATTAATTCGCGATGTAGTGATGAAACTCACCACTCCAAAAATTGGCTACTTTCGAATTATTTGTTGAGCGAATTCTAGAAAAACGCGAGTGTTCGAATTAAATGTCGCGCCGACTTTCACGGAGAATTCAAAATGGCGGACCGCTTCGCCGTGGTCGTAGTGATCGTATTTATTACCGTGTATTAACTTTGATATCTCATCAGTTTCCATAAAATGCAGTGTATGATGTCAGAAAATCTCCTCTACCCTGATAAAGGCGTCTAATTTTATTCGAGGAAGTCGAACATATTTATCGAGTGACGAGTTCAGCACGATGATGCAGATTTTTGAGCTGACGTCCGTAAATTCGCGTCCATAATAACATCGTAAAAGTAGGCCAAAACATTGAACGTATTCCTTCCTTTTTGTTCAGTATTACCTATGATCTATATTATGAAACCTAACTGACATGGAATTGAATGAATATTCTGAAAATATAAAACTATACACATATTAGAGTATTCCATGTTCGAGTCGTTCGGTATGTCGACGTTGTTGTTGTGAACCCTGAAAATGAACCAACGGCAAATTTGTGTAGGATTGTATCACGAAGTTTTAGACAGATTAGCGGACTGTCATAGACTTTTTGGTCTTCACTGTGCATGATTTTACACACGCCATCCAGGACTTGAATAAATATCCCGGACCTATGACACGAAATTAATGTTGAATTAATGGCGGATTGTACAAGAGAACCGAGTGTCAATCGGCAATACACGTTTCGATTGGTTTGTTTCAAGTATGAGAATATCTATTACGGTACAGGTACTGTAACAGTTTACTAAAAGTAAAAGTCGAAGTATGATATCGTTCTGAATATTAATTAAATACTGGTATGTTCTCATCTCCGAAACTTTACCTAATGCCATTTAAATGTTTCTCAAATTTGTTTAGCATATAGAGTAATGGAATGGCGATAGCGATGTTTTGATTCTTAGTGTAAAAATGCGCGGTGTAATTCCAAAGAATTTTTGATTGCTGGAATTTTGGTACGTTCGTGGGTATTCGTAAGAAATATTTTCATTCACAATAAAATATTTAA
Organism: Hanleya hanleyi; assembly: GCA_036873755.1. NCBI lineage: Eukaryota > Metazoa > Mollusca > Polyplacophora > Lepidopleurida > Hanleyidae > Hanleya > Hanleya hanleyi. The sequence goes on along the minus strand of JAVTVY010031533.1, from coordinate 10,390 downwards.
CAAAACCGGAAAGAGTAAGTCTTTATGATAACTATATTTGAACAAAACAGAGCACATGCAGAGATGATTGTTGTCGGCGCTTCACATCGCAAAATTTGTTTGTGTCCCCTGGTGGGAAAGCTGACGTTTGTCAACTGTGTGATTTCCTGTCTATGTTTCATTAAACGATAGATGCAATCAAAGCCAAGATATAACAAGTTTGAATGAGGTATTGTGAAATTTACAGGACGAACAAGGGCCACACATTAACACACAAACCAAAAATACTGCAGCGTTAATTTGAAACCCCTTTCAAGTGCCTCTTGCTGGTGAATCGCGCATCCTCACCCAGAGCTGAACTTGGGCTTCCGAAGGGACAAGGTATTCCCCAGGAATGTATTCTCATTTGCATATGAATAAGTGTCATTTCCAGTCTGGGTGAAACGTGGACTCTCCTATTTCACTATATATTTCATGCTGTTCAGATTCTCTCCACTGGAAACTGAAACATCTTGTCACCCCTATCCTGACTTTGGATTCTTCCATTTTATGTGGTTTTCTCTGGAGGACAAGCTGTGCTGAATGGAGAAATAGCTGGACAGGCTAAAAATAAACTAAACACTTCATTAGCAAACTATCCCGGTACTCAAAACAATGTAGCCATTGACAATTTAAATATCAAAGGAGACCTGCAGCAAATGCCATTCATGTAGAGGCTTGGTGTTTCAGTAGGAAATTGAGGGGCACTGAGGGGGTATACTATTATGTCGTGCGATGTGAACACATCGTTTCAAGTTTGTTTCCTATACAGTGAACCTTAATAATGATAATAATAAAAATACGGCCTTTTTCACGAACATGCTATCAGATATTGTATTTTATGTTGAGTATTATTAGAAGGGAGAAAAATCAGAGAACCTGATGAGGAATGCAGGACGAGTCAGATCGATCACCGTAATTCGGTAGGTTTGTTTACGGTCAATATACTTACCACATGGGGTCTGCGTAAATACCTCACCTTGTCGTGTGGATAATAACATGGACGTATGGACTGTTAGGGGGAGGGAGGGGGGGAATGGATGTTCTGAAAGAAAAAAGGAAACCCTTTCACCATTGTTTGTGATCTTCCAGGCTTGTCGATACGTTGTCATGCACAAACAAGTGATGCTCGAGAATTGTAGTCCAGATTTTTTATTTTTAGAAATTTTTATTGATCAAAATACTAAAATAAAATCAACGTTAAATGTACATCCTTCCAAAAGGCTTTTCGTGATGGCTCATTTTTGACGTCAAATAATGGTCGTTTGATTGTCCACTTCACCTGAAAATATAACGAATAGCATACAGCATACCGAAAGGTTAAATCGCATCTTGCTTTCCCCAAACGAAGAATTCAGTTGCTGTGAAGAAATCTGATGCAATTCACCAGCACACACGTTACAACTTGATATCTCCGCGGGAACGTCACCCGACAAAGTTTGAACTCTGCTCCCTTCCAGTGCCTCCTTTGAACACGGCCCAAGTGCCTCCCATACGAATAATACAGGGCAGGTCGGGCAGGTAAATGGGGGGACAGCGAGGGGTTTAGCATATACGACGAACAAATATATTAACGTTGAAGATCTCTCAAATTTGTTACTTAAAATAATGTGTGTTTTTCAAATAAAGGAATGCTGGTTTAAAGAAAGATATTTGATATACGAACGCTGGAAACTGAAGAATGATTTAATAGCGGGCCGTGAGCAGACACTCGACCACGTGCGGGGGACTACCATATATATTTTTCCCGACTGCGGCGAAACGCGATCAAGTTAGGATAAAATTACAGGACTGCGGAGTTAATTGAATCAATTGTTTTCCTTATAGACTGTAAGTAATAGTAATTCAGTCTGATTATATTGTACCATTCCCTGTTGTTTCTCTGCGCTTACAAATAATAGCATACGCCGATATACTATACGAGATTCTAGTAACATATTCACTTTACTTTCATCGGCACGAACTCCGTGGCGAAAACGGGAGTGTTCGAATTTATTGTTTCACAGATATTGAAAATGCTCCCGTGTTCGTTTTATTAGGATGGACAAAATCACGACAGCGGAAAAATAGGCCGTTTTCGAATTAAATTTGGAAGGTGAATTAATAGGGAAATTACCGTATCTTAAAAATTATTGGATATATATGTTATCTACTCAGTAGTAATAGGTCAGTTTGGCAGCCGCTATATCTCAAGTCATCATTTTAGACCTGACACAATTCTGACTTTTAATCTTTGACTTTACTGCAGTTCTGCTTGTCATTTCAGTTTCAACTGACTTCCTCCCAGATGTTCTCAGCTGGGTCACCTACGCCCAACTCACAAGACAAGTGGGACGTAAGACGATTGTGGACTGAGAAAGGTTCTATGGTGTAATGGCACTCTGGACTCTGATTCCAGCGGTCCGAGTTAACCTAGATCTCGGTAGAACCTCCATGGTGGAGAAGGGTTCTATGGTGTAATGGCACTCTGGACTCTGATTCCAGCGGTCCGAGTTAACCTAGATCTCGGTAGAACCTCCATGGTGGAGAAGGGTTCTATGGTGTAATGGCACTCTGGACTCTGATTCCAGCGGTCCGAGTTAACGCAGATCTCGGTAGAACCTCCATGGTGTGGCTTGGCTCCCTTAAGCCCGGACAGTTATGCTTCACCCGAAGCTTTTAGGTACAGCCAAGTACCTGCATGTATGTTCCAACCGTGGCGAAGCCCTAAGAGTTTCATACAAATGTCTACCAAGAAGAACTACAGCCTTAGTGGCAGAGGATTCTGACATCTTGGTAGAGTTGCTACCACACCACGAGCACAGCTACATGGATGTAGACATGCAAGATAAGTACAACTGTATCTTATCCACATTTTAACCTTTTACGTCTTTGACCAGGGTTTCAATTGTTGATTATTGATGTCTCATGCTTATACCCATGTCTGTGTCTTCCCAGCGGTTACTTAGCCTGCTTTTGAATCTACTACATGGCCGAGGTTCCCTCCTCCATATGTTGGTACTGAGGCATTGAAATTAAAGTAGGTTTACGATTTAGGAAGCAAATATTAAACATTTATAAACAATGTTTCTATTTGTTACTAAATCAAACCTGCTTTAATTTAATGGGCCCTCCCGTCCGTCCCCTCGTACCGCGGCCTGGTTCACTACTGGTCTCTGGCTTATATAGTAACCACGTTGGGAAGAGTGAGAGCTCTCCTAGGGGCAGATAACTCTCTCCTAGGGGAGTTAACTTTTAGTTTTACTTCCGTTTTCTACGTTTGAATGTGCAGCTTAATGGAGATTAAGGCATTGAAATTAAAGCAGGTTTGATTTAGTAACAAATAGAAACATTGTTTATAAATGTTTAATTTTCGTCTTACGAACCAATCAAACGCAGCACACGCCTTCTTTGTAGGCTGATGTAATGTAAATGTCAGTCAATCGCTGACGCCGTCTCAGAGCACGTCTGGGAAAGATAATGGATAATACGTCCTGCATATTCTTGAGGCTGTACAGACTGCATTTGAACAATAATGGTAGCCCATCCGACCAAGGCAATTTCAGAGCGTGAGCATAGAAATTGGCTTGGTGAACGAAGATGGTAATGAACAGTTATGGCTAATCCGCTAAATCATTTAATCATCACAAATGAAATTTCCCAACATAAAAGCAGAGTTGATCAAATTTATCAGAACAGGAAGTTGATTTCAATCCAAACTCAATCTGATAATCTATTATTTCTTTGTAATCAATCTGATAATCTATTATTTCTTTGTAATTTTAATAGTGATTGAATTATTCACGTATTTCCCATATTTGGTATAATTGGGCAGCGCTGTAATTTGATCAATACGGCTACAATACCTTATCTAGTGGAATGTAATGGGATTATGCATTGGCATATTTGTTTCTGTGTCAGCTTTCAGTCTCTGTTGTGTGTAACATCTAGTGAGAGCTACAAATCACTCTCAAATATTTTAAATTGAATGAAACATTGTCCAATATAAGCTTTATTCAATAACTATGTAATTTTATAGTCTGAATACCATCCTGCACTGTGAGCTGTAGCTTGATTACCAATATACTCGTCTTTTTGGACCTTGTGATCTTCCACAGTTCACTACTACCTTGAATACTATAGTTACTTGTATATTATATATATAATAATATATTATTGGACCTAGCTTGTATTGTTCACCACATATTAATCTGTTTGTCCTTCTGCACCTTTGAGTATCTGTAGTTAACCTATTACATATGTTTGTGCAGTTGAACCCTGTGAACTTGATTTGTTCACCACTTTAACAATTGCTTTCTAACACTATCCAATTTTCCAAGCTATAACCATAACGAAGGACCCATAAATCACTTATGACGATATATATTTGTATTTGTTTTGTATAACTCAAATAATATCAATTTCACAAGGTCTGTACCTTATCGGATGAGGTTATAATTTCCTTTATTCTATATTTCCAGCTGGCCTCTGTTGTGAACAAGTGTATTATCCGGAGAACCCAGGCCTTGTTGACCAAGTATCTACCAGTTAAAAGTAAGATTGACAATTTTCCACTATGGATTCTTTCTTGAGGGCTTGTAACACACCTGGGGTCAAAATTGACAAAACAAAATTGATTGCACATTTCTTCAATACTACATCGATTCTTTCTCTGGGTGAGATTATTTTGGTGGGTACATGTTTGCTTAGGTGCAACTTGAGCCTTCAAAATCTTTATTAAGAGTGGCAAAATCTTTGCCTGATTGAGACCATCTAAGTTGGTCATCCACTCTTGTCTCACACAAACAGTTAAGGGGTAGACCCGTCATGTAAGACAACGTCAATGGGAAACACTTTGCGTGCAATATACTTGGCCCCTCTCACTTCTTGGTTGAATGGTTCCCCACATGTAGTCCCCTATTGTATGTGTCTTACATGACGGATTTGCCACTTAAGGGGTCTTCGCTATCAGTAAATAATCCCTAATCTGTTCATAGTTTGAATTCTATTACTGTAAATGCCTTATTATTCATGTGGAACTATCTTTCGCGGTCAGCGAAAGTTAATTCCTGCGAATACAACTTTACTTGAGTCAATAGATGCAATGAACATACTTGGAAACAAGGCATTATAATAAAAACACTGCATCCTTAGCTGTTTGTAAAGTAGACATACAGTTGTTGTCTTCCAGCCACACATAATCGATCATGTAAATCCATAGAAAATAAATTCAAGTACTAGTGCATTGCACTGGTATCAGAAAAACATAAATAAGTTGTTTTAATATCAAAACATTAATTATTTCTGTATATTTGTGTAAACATGTCAAAGCAACAGGAAGTGAATGTTGTTGTTGTCAGGCGCACATGGTCAAAGCTTGTGCTGTTTGGTCAGTCAGCCCCCTGGTGGCATTAAGCATTGTAATTATGATTAAGATATCTAATTACTCTTTATGTAAATCTGTCAAAGCTGTCAACTGTTCCTTTATGTCAATTATCTTTCTTCCTCTGTGCGTGTTGAGCATGTAGAGTGATGACTACAACTGTGTGAATACAGCCTAGATATTCTCAAAACATCTCAAAACAATCAAGTATAGTTGTGAACACCCGAGAAACTCAGTACTCCTTATTAATAGCTAATTACTTTCTTTGGTTTTCCTATGGATTTCCTGGTTCAGTGGCACATTTACTGCAAATGTTAGATCCCACATACACAGACCGGGAGTGAAACCGCGAAAGACAATTCCCGCAAATATTAAGGCATCTACAGTATTCAGTGATTGGAGTTTTCCAGATTTATCTGGAATTTCAAATTTTGGCAAGTTTTATAACGATACAAATACATGTAAATGATACACAAATTTATGAAAATCTGCCATTTTCCAGATTTTTCATGCCAGGTCACTCTGATCTCTGAACTGTTCATTTCTGGAAGTCTTCTTTTGAGGGTTTGAAATGGCATGGTTATTCTGAACTTGGTAAAGAAAATGCTTTGCGCCAGTTTTCTAAATGTTGTTGTGGTTGCTGAGATATTGATGTTGAAAGTGTGACCATGGCATTTTGTTCAGTTGAAAACACATAAAATTCCACAGAAAAAGATCTGGGCCAAATTAAAAAAAAATCAAAATCATTTGGCCGTTTTATTGAACTTACCTCACATCAACGGATTACTGAATATTTTCCCTACACGATCAGACCCCTTTTCACAAGTTCTAAACTAATATGGCCGATTTCTACGATTTTTCAAAATCTTTATTTGACTGACCTACTTCCCTCCTATAAAAAGCCCGGCCATGACCTTTGGGTTCAAATTATCATGTGGGTCATACCCACATCAGTCATACCCACATGGTCTTTCCAGCCAGAGAGGCTTGCAGATGTCGCACCCATATATCGGGGCTGGGCGAGACTTGTATTTTGTCATTTCTATAAAACTCTATTACAGTACATTTTGTATTTATTTATTGAGTTATTTATAAGAAGATTTCATGCCAAGTCTGTATGACCATAGGATAGATTGTATTTAAATATTAATATGTTAATTTAGCTGTGCAATAAGTCTATGCATATTGGTAATCCAGTTGTACAAGTGATCTGTTGTCGCCTGACCCCGTTACAGAAGGAGCTCTATCAGCGGTTCGTGACGTCTAAGGCTGCAGAATGTCTTCTGGGCACCAGTGGCAAGGTCTCTCTCAGCTCACTTTCTTCAATCACACAACTGAAAAAACTCTGTAATCGTAAGTCTTTATTCACCAGACACAGTTTTATTACACTACAGACCATTATGATGAATAAAATAAATTTCTAGCTTCAGAAGTCTATTTATCGCTGATGGCAAAAGCAATTTTCTTAGTTTAACCATTTGACTGCACAGAGGTGAAAGGTCAACTTTACGATGGCCATGAAATGCGGCCAGCTCAACCTGTGCACCTGGTGGATGTGCAGGGCGGGGTCATATGTGTTCCTGTGGACACATTATCTGACGTTATTTCGAGCAAGTGCCTGTGAATCTGGTGATTGATTTTATTCAGCCTTAGCTTGTGAAATTAATCTATATGTTACTGTATGTTACTTAATTAGCAACAGGAACTTGATAATGTGATTTGTAGCACTGTAATATCACTTGTCTTTATTGCACCATGTAAGCGCCTTGTCTGTGTCTTGTGTGCTGTCCTCCGTGTTTTATAGGGTGGATGGTTCCATGCTGCTTCAAAGATACGCAACTTTGCTGGGTGGTGAATTAGTTGGCTCATCGCGATATGACTGAAATAATGTTGAAAGACGTTAAATCCTATTCACTCCTTATTCAATTTAAGTTAAATCCATTTCTGTAGTACTATTAAAGTATCCTGTTTTCTGGTTTTTCCTTCTGAGTCAAATAATAATTTACCTGATGTATGACAAATGTACAGAAGGAGCGGATGGTTTGTGTATTTGTTTGTGCATTTGTAGATCTTGCTCTGATCTATGACAAGTGTACAGAAGGAGCAAATGGTGTGTGTATTTGTAGATCCTGATCTGATCTATGATAAGTGTACAGAAGGAGCAGATGGTTTTTGTATTTGTTTGTGTATTTGTAGATCCTGATCTGATCTAAGACAAGTGTACAGAAGGAGCAGATGGTTTGTGTATTTGTTTGTGTATTTGTAGATCCTGATCTGATCTATGACAAGTGTACAGAAGGAGCGAATGGTTTGTGTATTTGTTTGTGTATTTGTAGATCCTGATCTGAATGACAAGTGTACAGAAGGAGCAGATGGTTCGTGTATTTGTGTATTTTTATATCCTGATCTGAACTATGACAAGTGTACAGAAGGAATGGAATTTTTGTGTATTTGTTTGTGTATTTTTAGACCCTGATCTGATCTATGACAAGTGTAGAGAAGGAGCGGATGGTTTTTGTGGGGCTCTGGACCTTTTCCCCAAGGGATACAATCCCAAGACTGTCCGACCAGAATTCTCAGGTAGATTTTTCAGTTAGATTGTTCCACGGCGATACAACCCTACAGCTAAAACTGTGCTTGTGACTATTTGTCCTTGGTCACCACCCGTATAATTTAAGACAATGCCCGCTGGTGATATGTTCTGCACATTCAAGCATAACTTGATGGCCTTCATACTGCCAATGGAGAAGCTAATATACTTCAATCATATCTCCTCTGGCCCTTCTATGGGTGCACTCCACACGGTTTCGCACAAAGTGGTCCCTCCCTAATTTCATAAGGAAGGTCGCCCGTTTTTGACAGCATGGTAATTCTTCCTGCCTTTCTACTAACTGATATCTATAGTATCACTCTGCTAAACGTAACTATTTCTCCAAACGAGGATATAACAATTGCTTGTTGATCGTTGACCTACACGCCACTACAGAGTTGATCGTGTCCGGAAATGAATACCTGGCAGGCCAAAATCCGCACTTTTTCGGGGAGTGAAAATGTTGATCCCTTTATGGCGATAAAATTGTGCAAAAAACGAGTAGGTTGACCCCCCCCCCTGTTTTTTTTTGCCATTTTAAATTGTCCGTTGGATGGGAAACACTTTAACATGCATAAAAAGAAAATCATTTTGTACGTTTTCTCTAGGTTGTGAGTGAAATTTGACACATTTTCATACATTTATGGAATTTTTCAGAAAAGTTGAAGAAGGTTTAAGGAGGATTGCATGCCTTTCATTTTCAATTTCAATAGCTAAATTGTCTCCTGAAATAATGTCATGAGTGCCCATTTAGAAAATTTTACAGGATTTTTGTTAAAGATTTTACATCTATTTACGGCCGAAGACTCAAACCCTTGCCTGCATTTAGCTACACATCATTTAGGCGTGGAGCGCACCCTATACGATAGTGTGTACAGTCGCAAATTCCTCAACCATTCCTCATATGGTAAGTCATGCAGGCTTGTCACAGATTTTGTAACTTGTCCTTGAACATTTTCCGAAGATGTAATGTTCTTCTTAGTAGATGACTGTGCCTGTGCCTGTGCCTGTGCCTGTGCCTGTGCCTGTGCATACTCACAATTGTGCCCGGACAGAATTATGTTCAAGCCTTGTTCTTGGGAAATGATTGTATTGGAATGTGACAGTAATGTCTTTGAATTCAGGGAAGTTCCTGGTATTGGACTACCTGCTGGCCATGGTGAAATCACAGACAGATGACAAGGTGATCCTGGTCTCCAACTACACTCAGACCCTCGACCTCTTTGAGAAACTCTGTGAGCAACGAAGGTTAGTCTCTCCCAGAATTGTTACAGTACGGTAATTCCTCTAATAAATCGATGACCGGAAGTGATATTTGAGGTATTAAAAATGAGGGGTAATCGATTTATTGCAACTGAGTGAAAGCAGTGATTCAAGAAGTCGGAGAAATGAATCTTGGATCACCAAGTGCCCAGTTTCCGATACCAAGACTTGTGACAACCATGTCACTACTTTCATTAAAAAATACTGAATCATAATCAAACTGTGATGTCACAGGTCTAGCAGTCACGGCCTTTGTCGTTTTCAAAAGGGCATGATATTGTCATGGTTCGCTGCTGTTATTTTCAAAGTTTGGTTATTTAAAAATGCAGACTAAAGGGGAACTCAAATGGTATATGGTCACTTTCAGGAGAAGAAAGTAGTACTCAAAATTCTGAGTAAGATGCTGTTTATCAAACGGTTGCTGAGAAACTGGAGTTTGAAGGAGAATTTATGCAATTGAGATTTTGTGATGTCACCAAGTGAACTCCTGATAATGAGCTAAATTTATGCTAGTATATTCACAGATCTAGAAGTCTAATCTCTTTCAAATTTATAATATTGATTATTTATAGCATTATTCATACTGTATGACATTGTTTTTGGCATTTTTTTTTAGACGTATAGCAACCAGTTACTAAGGGCTTTATTTCACAAGTTATGAAATTTTAATTACTGAATATTCAGTGACAATGGTCTATGCTATTCATATTCATTAAAAATATCACTTTTAGCATTTAATTTCCTCTGATAAAAGTGATCTCCAATAATCTGCAAACACAATATTATTGGAATACAGAAGAATCAGAATCATGTGTATCTTAGAAAAGAAAATATACCTTTATTTGTCTATCTAATTCTCTAATTCACATTTACATACCAAATTTGTACCAGACCCCAATCTCAGCAGCAAGTTGAGATATTTTCATGAAATAAACTTTTAAATTTTCAGAACAAAATAGAGCAACAGCAGTTCTCTTTCCATAAGTTTTAATTTTCCATCCAGGTTCCCGTTTAATGCCATACAGTTTTAAATATTCACTGTTACAATAAATTTAACATAAAAAGTGACAGATTTCTGGACCATTTGAGATAACTTTGTTTCATTTGATGTAGAATCTTTGTTTACTAATGTGCCACTGACAAAAGTCATAAATGTT
>JAVTVY010031532.1:0-12410 GCA_036873755.1 Hanleya hanleyi | reverse complement strand
AACTGACCTTTGACCCGGCGCGCAAAGGTTTCCACCGCGGTGGAAACCTTTACACCGCGCGCGCGCCGGGTCAAAGGTCAGTTCCGGTCACGTGAACCAGACCAAGAGCTCTGCCACACGGGGGCTACCACCACCGGGTGTTGACGCCCGTCAACGCCCGGTGGTGGCGTTGGCGGCTTTGGTGGTGGCGTTGGTGGTGGTGTTGATGGTGTGTGGCGGTGGTGTTGGCGGAGTTGGTGGTGGTGTGTGCGTGTGTGTGTGGTGGTGGTAGAGTCTTTAAATATAGGAATGAACATGTGTCCATCATCAGTCCATATGTATTGGTCGTTCGAAAATAAGTTTAGCTGCAAAGGGATGAACCGGTGCGATCCCAACATCGACAAAGCCTTGTACTTGAACGTGCTGCAAAGCCAGGCCAGTGCGAGTGGAACTAACCGAGGATTTCGGATGGTGGACCACCAAATGCGGACGTACATCCAGCAACGAGACGCTTTTACTTTCTTTTACCCGAAACGGAAAGTCCTGGCCGATGGTGTGAGCACTACTTACTTGGACTTGTGAAAAAATGTCGAACACACTATATGACTGTTGATACACGAGTTAAAAACTGTAAAAAGTCAGGATGGCCGAGTGGTCTAAGGCGCCGGTATTAAGTGCTGGTCGGCGAAGAGCTGGCGTAGGTTCGAATCCTACTCCTGACAGATTTTTTTTTTTTTTTTTTACCTTATACATACCACTACTATTCTAAAAAACTGTAAAAGTCAGGATGGCCGAGTGGTCTAAGGCGCCGGTATTAAGTGATGGTCGGCGAAATGCCGGACGTAGGTTCGAATCCTACTCCTGACAAATTTTTTTTTTTGTACCTTATACATACCACTACTATTCTATTTGTACATACCACCTGTATTCTATTTATACATAGTGTATACTCCTTCACTGCTAAAAAATGCCCATTTTCGCTACTACTCGTACTGATGACGTCACCAATGACGTCACAGATGCTGTGGCTATCCCTAAAATTGGGGTCTACACCCCGAGAGCTACAACATGACACCTCCCATGACGCATTCGGACCAAGGATGGTCCATCTCTACACCAAATACCATCCTGCACTGCCCTGTGACCTCGCAGCGGTCATATGCAAATGTCATGCAAAATGTCACTTCCGAGCTCTGAGCTCCACAGGCTTTGAGGTGCCCAAAATGACACGGAGGTTACCGAAGATGTCACGGCTCGGCCCTCGACTTGGGGATAGTTGAACTGAGTGTGCTAAAAATAGATCACCAGCTAGCGTGCTATAAAAGGGAAGCGGCCTGGCCGTTTCATCAGACACTCTGTCAACCACCAAGCTGTTCACTTGCACAACTTGCCAGAAGAAGTTTACTCGTCTAGATAGTTTACGACGCCACGAGACCTCTACCCACAACGATGGACTGTATACTTGTATAACCTGCGCACGGTCATTTAATCGGGAAGATGCTTTACTGCGCCACGAACGTTCATTCCACGAGGACGCGACGGAACAATGTAAGGATTGTGGTCAACTCTTCAAACGACGCAGTCAGTTCAAACGGCATCAGCGTTTGATCCATGGTCCGTCACCACGGTTTTGGCGACAACTTCCTACTGAAGAGGAGCCGTGGAAGGTCAGACCCACTGAAGATAAGCCCGGGAAGACGAACGCCACTGGTGATGCGATGACGGAGAGCCCGCCTATACCTACAGTTGGGAAGAGCCTGGATTTCCGGCCGGACCCCACCATTACGGTTTCGAGTCATACGTCATACATCGAACATTTTCTGGACGAGCCCATAAATGTTCCTAGCGAACTCTTACCCGAAGATCATCCAGAGAGTGACATCTCTCGGCGCCATTGGTCCATGACACGGCACTGTTTCCACCGTCATCGCCCTATTCAAGATATCTACAATTTCCCACTGACCAACCTCACCCGTCTACACAGCTACGTGGAAACCATCTTCAATGACCAACCTACGGCCTTCACATTAAATGTAGCATTTGGGTACATGCCATAAGATGACGGGTGAATTGCGCTATTTCTATTCCAGTGCCTTCAACCCAGTGTACGACCAACCGTTTACCATCATTAACCGGAGGTCACTAGAGATGATGGTGGACCAAGTGGAACAATTGGATGTCTTGGGATGGGCCCAACAACAACGACCCAACACCACGTGGGCAGTGAAGCGGGTGACCAATGTTACGTTTTTCCTTACCAAGCTGATCCACCACTGCCATCGGTTGAATGCGTCACTCGTGCACTGATGAATACCATAACATGCCGTACATACTCTTTATGTCTACATGCTGATCATTGACTTGAGCTCAGTAAACACTTGTACCTAATGTGACGGTGAGTTAAATAATAAAACATGGTGTTTGATATTTCAATTTGTTTTGCTGTGAACATACTAAACATACCCAGGGCGGCTCCCCCAGCCTGGGTATGATGTAACATTGGGGATAATAACCTGTATGAACATTGCTGAACTTGTTGTTATTCACATCACCCCATTGACTTGATAGGCAGATCCCAATAAGCCCGGGGACCGATATTAGCCCTTTTGGCTAGAGGTGATAGGGGTTTTCCCCCAGTTTAGAACTGATTGTGCTAAAAATAGATCAACAGATAGCTTGCTATAAAAAGGAAACGGCCTGGCCGTTTCATCAGACACTCTGTCAACCACCAAGATGTTCACTTGTACTACGTGCTCGAAATCATTCACTCGCCGGCACGACTTGCGCCGCCATGAGGCTACCAAGCACGATGGAACTGCCCGGTATAGCTGTACGATATGTAGGCCTACACTGTCGTTTCAGCGCCCAGATCATTTACAGCGCCATGAACGTTCAATTCATGGGCCATCCAAGCGTCCATGCGAAGAATGTGGTCAACTCTTCAAACGACCCAGTCAGTTAAAACGGCATGAGCGTTTGATTCATGGTCCGTCACCACGGCATGAGGGACAACTTTCCACTAAAGAGGCACCCAGGAGGGACAGATCCATTGAAGATGAACCCGGGGAGGAGAATGCCACTGGCTATGCGATCACAGAGAGCCCGCCTATACCCACAGCTCAGAAGAGCCTAGATATACAGCCGGTCCCTAGCATCACTGTTTCCAGTCATACGCCTGACAACAACGAACATTTTCTGGAAGATGCGGTGGATGTTCCCAGCGATCTCTTACCCGAAGATCATCCAATGAGTGAGATGTATCGACGCTATTGGTCCATGATCCGACACTGCTTCCACCGTCATCGCCCTATATTGAACTTGTACAATTTCCGACTGACCGACCTCACCCGTCAACGCAGCTACGTGGAAGCCATCTTCAATGACCAACCTACGTCCTTCACATTAAATGTAGCATTTGGGTACATCTTATGCCATAAGATGACGCGTGAATTGTGCTACTTCTATTCCAGTGCCATCAACCCAGTGTACGACCATCCTTTCACAATCACCAATCGGGCGTCGCTAGAGACGATGCTGGCCCAACTGGACACTGTGGATCCCTTAGAATGGGCCTATGAACAGCGTCCCAACACCAAGTGGATAGTGGAGAGGGTAACCAATGTTACGTTCTTCATGGTTAAACTGACCCACCACCCCGATCGGATGAAAGTATTCACCCATGCACTGATAGATACTCAGAATGCGCAAACAACTATCTGAGGATATGTTTCCTCAACGGTATCCTGGCCTGTCCGATGACGATTAGAACAGACGGTTCGGAGCGAACATGGCCGAAGATGGAACTTTCTGAAATGGCGACTTCTGATTGGACAAGAGTAGCCGAGAATACATCTAACAGACAGGAACGAATATGACAGATGCAAATGGTGGCCTCTGATTGGACAAGAATATTCTTGAATTGTAAATATACCCAACGCGGCTCCCCCAACGTGGGTATGATGTAACATTGGGGAGAATAAACAATAAAAAAAAACTTCTTGTTGTTGTTGTTCTCTCATGTGTGATCCTTGTTGTTGTTGCTGTTGTTGTTCTCTGTCCGGTCTATATCATGGTGTTATGTTAGAGTGTTAAGGTGTAACGACGGGCGTCGACGGGCGTCACTGCATTTCGAAGAATTAGTGACAATTCCATGGAATATCAGAGCTTCTGAGCTGTTTCACCTGGGCGTTGAAGCATTAAGAATAGCGTTGGTGAGCGTTGCTACAAGATGACACCTCACACGACGCATTCGAACCAAGGATGGTCCATCTCTACCCCAAATACCTTCCTTCACTGCCCCAAAATGCCCGCTTTCGCTACTACTCGTACTGATGACGTCACCAATGACGTCATAGATGCTGTGAACAGCCCCCAAATCGGGGTCTACACCCCGAGAGCTACAAAATGACACCTCCCAGGACGCATTCGGACTGAGGATGAAGCATTTCTACCCCAAATACCTTCCTTTCACTGCCCCAAAATACCCACTTTATTTACTACTCGTACTGATGACGTCACCGATGACGTCACAGGTGACGTGAACAGCCCTCAAATCGGGGTCTACACCCCGAGAGCTACAAGATGACACCTTCCAGGACGCATTCGAACCGTGAATAGCCCATGTCGACCCCAAATACCTTCATGTACTGCCCCAAAATGGCCACTTTAATTACTACAACCAACTGCGCATGCGCAGATTAACGCGACTTGCACTTAAAAATACACCATTCTGACTCTAACCCACACAAGTTTCACTTTGACACCTTCCACGACCCATTCGGACCCATAGGGGGTCCATCTCTACCCCAAACACACACCCACATACCCCCCAAAATGCCTGATTTCTCTGCTACGGCCAGACTGCGCATGCGCATATTGACGCGACATGCATTTAAAAACACGCCATTCTGACTCTACCCCACACAAGCTTCACATTGATACCTCACACGACCCATTCGAACCGTGAATAGCCCATCTCTAACCCAAACACACACCCACATACCCCCCAAAATGCCTACTTACTATACTACGGCCAGGCTGCGCATGCGCAGACTATTGAACACGGACGAACCATTAGTGTAGTCAAGTGCTCCTCCACGAGAGCTTCAAAATAAGACCTCACTCGACCCCATTGGACCATTAGGGACTCACCTAGACTCCAACATGTCCACCCCGTATGGCCCTATACACCCATAGCCATGCAGTATAGGCCTATGGGCCTACCCAGGCCTCGGTGACTTTTTTCAAAAATTTCACCGATTCGCTCCGGGACACTTCCTATCGTGTTCTAAATGACGAGACGTGAAAAACAAATCCAAACAACCCTACCGCAAATGTATAGAAGTAGATTTCCCAGGGGGACAAACATTGATCCTATACCCCAGTATGGGACTATATGGGTCTATATGGGTCTCGGTGACTTTTTTCAAAAATTTCACCGATTCGCTCCGGGACACTTCCTATCATGTTCTAAATGACGAGACTAAGAAAACGAGATCCCACAACCTATACCGCAAATGTATAGAAGTACGTTTCCCAGGGGGACAAACATTGATCCTACACCCCCAGTATGGGACTATATGGGGCTATATCGTACTTTTTCAAAAATTTCACCGATTCGTGCCGGGACACTTCCTATCATGTTCTAAATGACGAGACGTGAAAAAACAAATCCAAACAACCTATACCGCAAATGTATAGAAGTACGTTTCCCAGGGGGACAAACATTGATCCTACACCCCCAGTATGGGACTATATGGGGCTATATGGTACTTTTTCAAAAATTTCACCGATTCGCTGCGGGACACTTCCTATCATGTTCTAAATGACGAGACTAAGAAAACGAGACCCCACAACCTATACCACAAATGTCGAGAAGTAGGTTTCCCAGGATGGTCCTATACTCCCCATACCCCATATAGGCATTTTCCCGGATTTTTAGATAAAGTCCGTGTTCCGTATTTTTTCAGGAAAAATTTTACATGCACCCACCCATGCTTGAAATATACTTCACTTTGATACCTCATACAACTCCATCGGCCCATTAGGGGCTCCCCTAGCTCCAAAACGTCTAGCAGGACCCATACAAGGTCCAGTTTTCGACACTAGGTGACCACATCCCGACGAAATGGCCAGTTTTCGACACCGGATGTGCCGCCATCTTGAACATACGTGCCGCCATCTTGGATATGGCCCATAATGCACCGGGTCAAAATACTCGCTTCTGATTGGCTGAGAGCTCTGTGACGGATTTGAAATACTCGCTTCTGATTGGACGAGAGCTCCGTATTGCGTCTGCGCATGCGCAGAATGATATTCCTACCGCACACCCAACCCATCAGATGCCCCTTCACGAATGCTTCACTTTGATACCTCACTCGACCCCATTGGACCATTAGGGGCTCCCCTAGTTCCCAAAACGGCTATTTTCATACCCTTTGTCCACCGCGCATGCGCAGAATGCCGATATTTCAACCCCACACCCAGCCCATCAGATGCCCCTTCATGAATGCTTCACATTGATACCTCATATGACCCCATTGGACCATTAGGGGCTCCCCTAGCTCCAAAACGTCTATTTCCATACCCTTCGGCCACCGCGCATGCGCAGAATGCCGATACTTGAACCCCACACCCAGCCCATCAGATGCCCCTTCACGAATGCTTCACTTTGATACCTCACTCGATCCCATTGGACCATTAGGGGCTCCCCTAGCTCCAAAACGTCTATTTTCATACCCTTGGGCCACCGCGCATGCGCAGAAGGCCGCTATGTCAACCCCACACCCAGCCCATTAGATGCCCCTTCACATAAGCTTCACTTTGATACCTCACTCGACCCATCGGACCATTTTATCTAGGGACTACTTTTTCTCCGCGGAAGGTTTTTCCCGCGACCGAATCACCGCCAGACATGACCGCATCACCGCGGATGAATACATCTTTGACCTGGGTCACGTGATATGCAAATTTGGAACTCTCCTGTGCTGGAGGTAGCTTTTTGGTCTTTCTGCCGGAACTATACCGCACTTGACCTTTCCTCCACATTTCCTCCACAAATCTGCGCGAAAACACCTGCGCACTCGTCAAAATGCGCGCTGTAATGCCCTTATACTACTACTGGCGTCACATTTCAAGTTAAATACCCCACTAACGTTCCGGCATTTAGTGTTCGACTTGGACAGACGAAGATGGGCTTTATCTGACGTAGAGTTGTGCCTCACTATTCGTGTAATAATTGCACAGATTCGTTCGTGATTATTTACGAAACTCGTGGTGATCGCGTTTGTCAACACGAAGAGCTGAAATACGCGAAAGAGCAATAGCCATTTCGGCCTTCAAGTGACCAAGGTTACCGCGGAACCGATAATTGTAGACAACGGTACCCCGTAATTGTATAGTTTAAAGAATGTTAAAAAAACGGTACTTGTAAATTACAGGGCAGCCCAAGTTTTACAGTTGAATGCCTGTCAATAAACGGTAATTATAAAATACGATGCAACATTTTTACAGTTCAAAGCCTGTTAAAAAACGGTAATTGTAAAATACTGTGCAACGTAATTTTACAGTTGAATGTACTGGCACCTTTTCTGCCAGTACATTTAACTGTGAATTCACGGTGTGATTTATAACAGTGTAGAGGGGTTATATCTTATCCAAATATGGCATGTATGGTCTCATCTTGAAGCTCTCGTGGTGTATACCACGACTTGAGGGATTTCCATGTCATCTGTGATGTCATTGGTGACGTCATCAATAGGAGTAGTAGCGAAAACGGGCGTTTTATGGGTGCGTGGGGGTGTGTTTGAGGGATGGAGGGTGTGTTTGAGGGATTCTTGGTCGGAAGGGTCGTGTGAGGTGTCATGCAAAGTGAAACCCTCGGTGTGTAGACCACGACTTGAGGGACGTCCACGTCATCCACGACGTCATTGGTGAAAAGTAATAGTAGTCGAAAATTTGAATAAAACATCCAAAATGGTGAAATGAACGTTGCACGGGGTCAGAAAAGTTAGATACAATTAGCTACTGATAATCTATACTGACAATTTCGGACAAAAGTTTTGGTTCTGAAATCTAACAACACGGAAAGGCCATTTTCCAACCTTTTCGGAGAACCACCCAACTGTTGTTGAACTAAATATTTGCCTACAGTACTCTTAAAAAAACGGGGTTCTAGCCGACTTTTTTGACGGTATAAACCTTCTAATCCCTCCACACAACGAGTTCGATATGATACTCCCAGTTAAAGGTATAGGACTATATAACTCCGAATATAGGGGTAGAATAGACATAATATTTTATTTTTTCTTGTCCCGAAGAGTTGACTGTAAACCATAATTGTTTGTTTGTTTGAGAGGGAAACTCTAGTGCTTTAGTGACGCACAATACTTTCCAAGGCATTATGTCATAATCACAAACGCAATCTTTTCAGTTAAACTGTCTATGCAAGCTCTTTACTTTTTCAATCTTTCAATATCACCGAATCCGTCACTATCATTCCAACTGGATGTATCTCGCTTGTTTTATATATGAATTCAGAGATTTTTTTTCTTTCTTTCTCTTCCTTTTTCTCCCTTCTACTTCTTTTGCAGTATATATGTGAACATTGAGTTTGCATTAAAGTTATAATTACCTGATTGTCTTAATAAATCGCGCTGGGGGAAAACATCGAATTTTGGAAACCACAATCATACAGTAAATTTCCAAAGGTAGATTGTATTAATTTCAATGGGGCAAGAATCGTGCTCTAGGGTTCTTTACGCGCATTTTGGCATTCCAAAATCCAAAGATAATAAGAACGAATGAAAGTAATAGCATAGATCAGTTATTCTGGCCGTTGATGATAATGATAATAATAGTAGATAGGAAAGCAGGGTTCAACGTCAGGAATAATAAAATCGTGAGGGTTGATTTAAGGAATGAAATACAGATGTAACGCTAATATATAGGATCAATTCTCAATTGCCGACTGTCATTTTTAGTGTGAAAGAACGCATCCTTCACAATGCAGGTCTGTATACTCCGTACCATCTCTGCACGCAGATTAGAACAGTACAGTTATTACTCGAACAGTCTGTTTAAAATAGCAGCCAATGCGTGCTTCGCCGTGTTCACAGCCAAGCCGAATTTACTATGAGAAGGCCCTATAGAACGGCCTCTTTGATGTGATCGAGGGAATGACACATGAGCGTCTCTCCAATCAAAACAATCACGGCTACATACAACTGAGTTCAAAGGGGATGTCATATACGACACATTGCCTGGTTTCTAATTTGGTCAAATATGGGTATATTCGGAGAGTTCATGAGGTCATGAATGTGATTCAGCGTTCCTAAAACTTATGACTGGTCTTATAGCTATGCCAAACTCATATTCTGCCATGGTTCGGCTTTGTCAGATTTTTGGAATGCCATTGATATACAACAATCTGCGACCTCAGGAAATATAATACCACCCAAAATCTCTAAAGTATGTCAAGATATAGCGTATTTTCGGTTGTATCGTCCAGTGAACATAATCGAAACATCCCAAGATCGGCTTTTCTTGAAACTCAACTCTTAGATAAAGGACTGGACATTATTAATTTACCTCGAATCCTGAATGATCCAGAGGTACGCAATACTGTACCAAACTATTTTAAGT
This sequence comes from Hanleya hanleyi, assembly GCA_036873755.1. Classification (NCBI taxonomy): domain Eukaryota; kingdom Metazoa; phylum Mollusca; class Polyplacophora; order Lepidopleurida; family Hanleyidae; genus Hanleya; species Hanleya hanleyi. The sequence continues at coordinate 2,789 of JAVTVY010031532.1, read as the reverse complement.
TCACAGAACCTCCTTGCATTTCATATAAGTATACTGAATCTATAGCCACCAAAATATTCAATTACTCTAATGCTGTCAAGGAGTTTGACTGGAACTTATACACGTCATAAAGCTGTAGTTGTGATTGTGAATCGTCGAACTTTATCTATACACCATGCAAACATGTTGTGACTGGTGACCTTGATGTGGTGAGTGATAAGGACCTAAAATTACTCCTGATGAAGGGACCTAAATATAGAGAGCCGAGAAATATAAATCTGAAGGCCGACCAGAAGATAGTTCCGTCTGCTTTGGAACAGTACGTTATTGATTGGTCTAAGCGAGAAAAAGTTGAACCTACAGTACTCGCTGATTGGCTGGACCTCACCAAGAGCAAGGTCGTTGAAACAATCCGCCATATTGACAGAAGTACCCTTCCCCAAGCAAAACAAGTACTGAGAAGCCCCAATTCGCAAGAAGTTCTACCAAATGTCCAGAGTAAATTCGTCCTAGTCCCAGCAGACAAAGCTCCAAATAATATAATATTCATATGTAAATATTACTATTACCAGGTGCTCGTTGAAGAATTGAGCGTAAACATATCGTCATCAAATAGGTCTACTTATACTCTCAAACTGCATTTACTCTGGAAGATTTATTTAACAATCACAAAACGTTTCTCAAGGAAAGAGGTATTTGTCTTCCAACCAAACATAACGATATACCAAAAGTATACTGGACTCCCAAAATGCATAAATCACCCTCCAAAGCTAGATTCATAGCTGGTTTTAGAAGCTGCACCACCAGACTTCTTTCAACCCTGTTGACGAGGGCCCTTCGGGAGGTAAAAGCATTTTGGGAAAGGTATTGCGCCATTATTTCTAAAAACTCTGGCGTTGAATGTATGTGGATATTGAAAAGATCAAAATGTCTTACGGAAGAACTTGATGCTAAAGGTCATATATCATATAGACATGTATCCACATGGAATTTCTCGACTCTCTATACTACAATCCCGCATCAGGACTTTATTGACCGTCTAAGTTCATTAATAGTATCCGTGTTCAAGAAAACTGATCGTAGATATATTAATGTCGGAAGCCATAAAGCATTCTTTAGCTCGACTACATACAAGAGATATCATTCATGGGATGTTTCTTTGTTTATAGAGTTACTTGAATTTCTCATTAAAAATATCTATGTGAAATTTGGCAACACAATATATCAGCAGCATATAGGTATTCCGATGGGTACTAATTGTGCACCCCTGTTGGCTGACCTGTATCTGTTCTCTTATGAATATGACTATATGCAGGCGCTTTCAAAAACCGATCCATTCAAATTACAAGCGTCTAGTCCGTCATTCTAATCAGCCGTCGTCCATTAGAGAATATCCGCGTCCATAATCCAAAGACCTATTCCATTTTCCACATAACAGTATTAGCACCAAATTCAAAAAAGACAGTCATAGTATACATAAACGCAGGCTTGTTTCCTGCAAGAGAGAAGCGGTCAACAGTTTTCAATGATGCCGGCAAGACATCATGATGTTCCAAAAATATCAAATCCGTATCGCTGATCAGTATTCTTAATCCATAATATTCGTTATAGAGTCGTCATCTAAAAAAGATGTATCTCAGTCACGCTTTGATTGTGACTGTTCATATATGAAGGCTTCATGAGGATCTTGAAGTACATGGGTTCATACGGCCCCTAGCCCCGGGTTAAGCTGAATTAGACACAAGTTACGAAACGTAGCGCCATAGATCTTGCACGCTACGTTCGTATTTTGCTATCAGCATGCGATATGTATCGCCAAATTTGAGAAAACTTTGAGTGGAGGCGCTTGGTGGAATAGCCCTGTTTTATAAGTTTCTGCAACAATGTTTTGTGACGTTGATTAAAATCATCACATTTAACACAGGATCTAGCAAATGCTACTAAGCGGGATATGTATACGCCATATGCAGGTCCCACTGGAATATTACTATCCAGAAAGGAATAGTTTACGATGTCGAAATTGTAATCATCTCTTTTGTCATAAAGTCAACGAGAGAGAATGCCCGCTTCATTTTTACAGAGATGAGATCTAAATAAGATGTGCCTGTAGGGCTATCTGTAGTTTCCTTCAAATCCAGTGAAGGTGGATATATATCCTTCACTGCGTCATTTATATATATATTATATATTATTCACAGCGAGAAGATCGTCTATATAGCGTTTGGCGAATGAGAAGGAACGGGCTTTGAATGGATCGGTTTTTGAAAGCGCCTGCATATAGTCATATTCATAAGAGGACAGATACAGGTCAGACAACAGGGGTGCACAATTAGTATCCATTGGAATACCTATATGCTGCTGATATATTGTGTTGCCAAATTTCACATAGATATTTTTAATGAAATTCAAGCAACTCTATAAACAAAGAAACATCCCATGAATGATATCTCTTGTATGTAGTCGAGCTAAAGAATGCTTTATGGCTTCCGACATTAATATATCTACGATCCGTTTTCTTGAACACAGATACTATTAATGAACTTAGACGGTCAATAAGGTCCTGATGAGGGATTGTAGTATAGAGAGTCGAGAAATCCATGTGGATACATGTCTGTACGGTATGTGACCTTTAGCATCAAGTTCTTCCGTAAGACATTTTGAGTTTTTCAATATCCACATACATTCAACTCCAGAGTTCTTAGAAATAGTGGCGCAATACCTTTCCCAAAATGCTTTTACCTCCTGAAGGGCCCTCGTCAATAGAGTTGAAAGAAGCTTGGTGGTGCAGCTTCTAGAACCAGCTATGAATC